>CACKRE030001725.1:37183-49317 GCA_902602495.3 Ectocarpus sp. CCAP 1310/34 | reverse complement strand
GGGAGGGAGGGAGGGAGGAAGAGACTGAGAAAGAGAGACAGAGACAAATAGACAGCCATCGTGATGGAGACGCAAAAGCAAATACCCGGACGGTCAACGCCAGCAGGCAGAGAATGACGGAAGAACAAAAAGCAGGACGCCCCCATAAAGAAAAATTGATGGCCGCCGCACCATGATCCTTGGTGATACTTCACCTTCGGGTAGGCAACGACTCGAGATTAAACGGCAGACAAAACACCTCAGCTTCGGTCCAACAACCGCATGCCCATGGGTACGCTGCTAGAGATGACCACGCCCGAAAATTGGTGTCATCAATCCGCAAGACGACTAAGCAGCAGAACAAGACCAGGAAGCAATAGGGCCAATCTCGCCGCCAAGAAGGCCCATCTGTAGCTTTGGCCAAGATGCTTGCCGTTAGAGGGAACACACCAACAAACAGCTACCCTACATGTCACCAGGAAGACCAGGAGGAGGACTGGCGTGTACGACTACGCGCGCACTTCGCAAAGGACCGCGCGGGGAAACACCCGGATATGGTCAAGTCCTCGAAAATTGGTCGTGCAAAAGCAACGGGTTTAACATGAAAACGCGAGAGACCGCAGCCGACGTGCGTGTCTGTACGCGCAAGCGCAAGCGCACCTGTACACAGGGCCATGCACATGTAGATCTTCTTCTTGTAGTGGAACACTTCTCTCAGCTGGATGATGTTTGGGTGATGGAGCTGTTGAAGCATCGCCACCTGTTGGTTTCGTTGTTCGCGGTTTTCGTTTCGTGAGAAAAAAAAAACGGACAAAAAATATCGTGAACAGTAACGAAAGAATGCCTCAAAACTTGGAGAACTGAAAACCATGGAATATTACAACTAGTCCTGTAAGGACTTCGTCTTTTTGGTAATTCTACTATAGCAGTAGGCACAGCGCAGCGATACCATGACAACAACACACACTTCCCCGCCCTTGGTATACCCGCGATCGAAGGTCTTGGAAGCTCTCTGCTGTCGCCCCCGCCGCCGCCGCCGCTGCGGCGGTGGCGACGGCGGCAGCATCACCAACGGCACCAACCCAACAAATTTACACGCCAAAGAGGACGCACGCACACACAATTCAACCCCTCCGGGAACAACGGAACGGCATCAAATTCCCCGCATACCTCGTTCTTGAACTCTTCCACCCGGAGCTTGTGAAGACGCGCGACGTGGATGGACTTCATGGCGTACAGGCGTTCACCCTGGACACCCACCACCCCGCAAAGACGGCGGGCAACGACAAGAAGGCGGCACGCGCGGAGGGCGGGCGGGCAAGCGGGGAGGGGCGATGTTGGTATTTGAAAAAAAACTGTCCAACCTTCACTGTCACAAGCTCACCGTGCCCGCAGGATCAAAAGGCCCTCTTCAGGAGGTCTAGGAAGGGTAAGGGGGTGGCCGCAACATACCCCTCTTCTTTGCCCAAGAAAATGGACTCGCCTGTGACGAAGACGAGACACAGCCACGACAGCCTACAGTCGACATCGAGCTTGACGCCCGGCAACACATTCCAACAACAGAAGGTGCGGACTCTCAACTCAACGCCATTGTAGGTATCTCTCTGTCTGTCTGTCTCTGTTTGTCTCTGTCTCTGTCTCTGTCTCTGTCTCTGTCTCTGTCTCTGTCTCTGTCTCTGTCTCTGTCTCTGTCTCTGCCTCTGCCTCTGTCTCTGTCTTTGTCTCTGTCTCTGTCCCTCTCTTCTCCTGCCCTGCCTTCGGCCGTCTTGACGCTTAGGTGTGCCTGGCTGCCGCTACGGCATGCCACCCTTACCCGTACGTCTCCCTTTCGCTCTCACCGTGCCGCCCGACGGGGCCGGCGGGGGCCCCGCGGACGCCCCTTTCTCTCCCCCTTCCTCGTCCCCGAACGAGGGGTCTTTGAGCTCGATAGGCGGCGACGTCACGTAGGAGAGGTCTCTCGGGGCGCCCGCCTTGCCGTGGTGGTGGCCGTCGAAGAAGCTGTTGACGCGGCCGTGGGCACTGCCGCCGTGCGCGCTAGAGCAGAGCGACTTCCGTCGAACGATGGACACCTCGCCAATGCTCCCTTGCCTTTCCAGAGTGGTAAAAAAGATGAAAATGAAAATAAGGCCAGGGAACCGGTACAGCAGTACAGGGTAACGAATAAACAGAGGGACGGCAAGGGAAACAGGGGGGCACGGCAGACAGGGAGAATAAAAATGGAAGTACGTGGGGACAGCACACACGCGTGTGGACGGTCGTGAAAAAGTGCATCCAATAAGTGCTGTAGGCACGACTGGCCCCACCCGAAGGCCCCCGCCGATGGCAACGACCCGCGCAACGGACCCGTCTCCTGTCAATAACGTCCTTGCATATATACATACCTACCGCACAAAGATATGCGCGATTTCTTCACTCCGCCCCAAAACCTTCCTTGGTACTGGAGCCATCAACGAGTGCTTGTGCTATGTCTTTTTGGGTATAGCCATGTCCTGCGGCGGGTGATGCTGTTCGTTGCTACGCGAGTTGCGGCCAAGGCCTCGTGTTTTCGTGCTTGCCCGGCAGCTCTCACGTCGCATATTTCACGGTTTGCACTCGAACCACAGGTACAGCCTGGACGACGATGTTTTTCTCTCTCGTCCGCCGCCACCGATGGTGGCGGTGGTGGTTTCATAAGCGACGCCTGTAGCTACAAATCATAGAGCGTGTACTACGTACTGCAAAGCGTTCTACGAAAAAGACGGGAATGAAGTTGGATGAAACGGTCGTCTCCCCGCACCACGAGTCCCTGCACTACACCGAGCACGGGTCCAAGCATGAGGGGCACCGAAGCAGCAAGCGCGCATGCGTGAGCACGGGCCAACAGTGCAGGTTCTCTTCCGGATGGATCGGATCCACTGCTTTTCTCGGACTCGGGCAGGGTTCGAAATTTGAAATTCTTGCGAAATCGACTACACGCACGGCGCGAACAGTCGTGCGTTCAGGGGGTTGAACCGATCAGCAACCCAGCTCCACCACCAGCGCGGCAACATCAGAGTCCCAACAATAACAACAACCCCTCTTGGTTCTTTCCTAAAAGCAGACAGCGCGCTTGTTAGTGGCGTTGAATCCCTTACCCTGTTCCTAACAAGCAGACGCCGCGCTAATTGCGGATGAGGACAGTGTGAGGCCTTTTCGTGGTCGGTTTCCCCCCCCCCGTACGTACCCGATAACCTTGACGACCTCGAACTTGTCCTCGAAGTTGGTCTCCTGGATCCACGCCAGGCTGCAGCTCAGGCCGAAGCTCCTCTGCTTGGTGCTGCTGCCGGGCGCCGCCGACGGCAACGCCTCCAAAAACTGGTCGCCCCGCACCCCTCCTCCAGTCCCCTTGCTGGTTTTGTCGTTTGTTCGCGTTTCGTTGGTGTCGGGTGGGGTCGGGTCGTGGAGCGGCAACGAAAGCGGTGCACAGCGGGCGTACATACCAAATTCTGTAACCGTTCTTCTTTGGTCGTCATAACATGCTGCTGTACACGCGACCCAATCGCTGTACTTTGAAACGGTTGTTGTAATTTGTCGTGATTTTTGCTGCTGTTGCTCGCTTTTTGCCTTCTGGGCGAGTGCTTCTTCGGTCCGGACACCAGCCAGCACGTGCTGCTTCGTCGTCGAGAGCTCAAAAACAAACGGTTTATTGAGGAGGCGTCTTGATCTCTCACACTCTAAAAGAAACAGAGCAGCACAGCACTTGTTGTGGTACCGCCGGGGGTAGTACATGGCAGCGCCAACGTGTTGGCAGCCCGCCAACCGCATAAACGTCAAACATGGGCGCAAGTCGAAATTGGGTGTCGCTGTGTGTACCCCGCCCCGGCATACTGCAGATCCGATAGCCCAACTTCTGCCCGCACACGCGTCAAAACGGGCACTACGTTCGTTCGTGCCCAACGGCATCAGCTGTGGGTCTAAGAGCAAGTATCGCAGGCATGGGTCGTGTTGTGCGTGCCATCACCCGACTGTGCTATTGGGCTCGCGTGTGGTGCGAGGTGCCACATACACGGGTAGAACGCTGACCCGCCCACTTGCTGTGATTGCCCACATGTGCATGTTGGCATACGTGTGTGTCCGCTGAATACGCGAAATTTCAGGAACCTAATTACACTGATAACCTCCTCTGTGGTTCATATTCACGCTATTGCGTTGGCACCGCGCTGATTTACTGAATAGTTGTCCCTTCGGGTACTGTAGTTAGCCTCCGACTACGGAACGCGTCCGCAATGGTTGGACCAGTACAGAAGGCCCTGAGCACGGACTGACTCGTGAAGGTTTGTTGCGTGTACACTACCACCACCACCACCAACAACAACAACAACAACCGGGTAGGAACGAGCTTGTGGATGCGCCGGTTGAGGCCCAGACGAAGTAGATATTCAAGTGGTGGTGCGTGTATCGCCGCTTCGCTGCGTCGGTTTGTGTTACAGAACATTCTCTTGCAGCGAAGGTCATGTCTATCAGGGTTCGTGCCGTCCTGTCTATTATAGGCGCCGACGGATGCAAACAGCACTAATAGAGGTCGACGGGTTTTCGTACTCACCAGTGCGATATATATATACACATTTTCAGAGAGAGCACTGCAGTTGTCTCTCAGTTGACGCAGCCGGATTCGTGTTGTGGTCTTTGTGTGCATGCCATAGAGACGAACGACCTTGCGTTGGAAGTGCTGGAAACCTTGGGCGGAGTGGAAAAGCTCACGTGGATGATATACTTTTAAAGCATGGAAGACAACAACATCCTAGGTTGCAATGATGTGTGTGTGTGTGTGTGTGTGTGTGTGTTTTTTTTTTTTTTATTAGCATCGACCGCGCTAACCGGCTGACCAATGAAAAGACGTCAGTCTCAGTGCGGCGGGAAATACAAAATGTTTCCATAGTCCACTATCTGGGACCCCGGGACCGAGCGTCGTAGGGGGAGCTACGCTATTCTCAGGATCAAAGACAGATACCGTAGTAATAACAGAAGAAAACTGCACGTGTCTACTAAGACTGCCACCCTGCACTCGACTTCGTTTAGGAGTGCTCTATCATTCTTCTTGCTTTCACCACTACTACCATCACTATTCTCATCGTCATTTTGGCAGTGTGTGTGTGTGTGTGTGTTTTTATTATTAGCATCGACCGCGCTAACCGTGTGTGTGTGTGTGTGTGTGTGTGCACGCGCGCGCGCGTGCTGCTACAGGACACGATAGTACAGCCGTACATCGTAGATATGAACAGCAGCAGGAGTGGATCGCCGCGTACACCGTCGGGGAAGAGAGGGTGCCGCTTCGCAAACTGGTCGGTCTGTACTTGTACATGATGATTTGCGACTGATGAACACATCTTCGGGATACAATAGTAGTAGTACGCCAGGTGTAAAATTGCTGCAGTTCGCCTTTCCTGGATTCACATACTTCCCCCCCATACCCTCAGCACAGCGTCCTCGACTTCGAAGCAGCTGTGCGATTGCTACAGTAGTGTAGGACCGAGGAGCAAGGGGAACGGCAGAGAGCTTGGCGGAGCTTGTCACCAACATCAACTGCTTGGGTAGGGTGACATGATTTTTGAGTCCCCAAATTGCAGTCCCGTGGCACAATTTGCAGCAGCAGAGAGCGACAGCAGGTGGCAGTTGACTGCTTCGATGGCAAACAACCAACACCCTGCGTCTCCAATGGTCATGCTCCACCACTTGCACGCGAACCAACTCACCTGCCGCTGCATCCCATCCCTCAGACAAGTACGCTGCTCCGCTTCCGTAGTTGTAGTCTCGAGATGATCCGGAACGTCCCGCAATCCGATGCCCACCAGCGTCAAGGCTCACCAGCCCCGCCAGCTACCCCGGCCCAGGCGAATACACAGCAGTTGGTAAGCTGCAGTTCGTTTTGGCCTGTTGGCTTTGGTGTTGAATGACGAGGGATGACTTGAGGGATGAGCGGCGGGGGGGGGCTCGCAGACAGTAGCTGATGCGGCGAGATCGTCTAACTTACGGGATTACGGGATCTGCCACCAGGCCACTCCTTCTCCTTCTTCCTGTTGCCGTGCGAGTTGTGCTGTCTTGCATGGGCATCGAACTGGCCCAGTGGTGGCCTCTGGGGCGATGGGGGGTGGCCTTAGTGATCGCAAGCTACATGAGCGTCAGTGGTTTGAAGAAGAAGTCGCTCAACCGAAGCGGGGCAATGGCGGTGAGAGTATTAGACTATCCGGTCAAATGCAAAAGGTGCACCCGCTCGGCTAAAGCTACACGTACGCTGACATATCCGCCTGGCAATACGTATGAGTGTAATGCCGTTGCCACATTCCTATTTCGGGTGATCATGCTACGTGTTGTGGGCAAGGTTGCTGCTGTTGTGCTGCTGTCCAAACACGGATAAGTGGGTAAATTACCTCCATTCTGCCCTGCAGTAATATGCCGTGTTCTACATGCACATCAGCACAGATTTGCCATCGACTTTCTTCCCGGAAAGCATGGCCGACAAGACACAGATACCTCCTCCCCTCCCCGGCCTGCTCCCCGGCCGGGGCCGAAATCGACCTTGTGAGTCCCTCGCGGGCGAACCAGGCCACAACAGATAGTAGGTGGGTGGTGTCCCAAGGTGCAACTCACCGCCGCGCTGGCTCAGCGTGGCGGTGAGGATGCACAGACGGTGGTAGTGGCGAGAGGTGTTTGTGGACCTTGTCCCCGCGGCAGCAATGCAAAGCGGCAAACTGCACCTGGTAACCACCGTCGCGGAAAACGTGGCCCACGAAGCTGGAGGAGCAGAGAGATTCGTAAAAACCACGCGAGTAAGCACCGTTCGCGGGAGAAGGGAGATAACCGCGGGCGACGCGGGGGGGGAGTGCTGCACCCTCCTCGTCCAAACACCACAGGCAAGCACCGAGCCCTGCAAAGATGGATCGATGCGAAGAAACTCGCCGCTCGGATTAAACGGAATAAAACACCCCCCCAGCGCGAGGCGGACCGAGAGCGACAGGAGATCGCAGCGGGCGTGAAGGCGACCGCGAAGAAGAAGGCACGGGAGGGCGATTTATCGTTCGGCACGTTCAACGTACGCACGCTCGCCTACAGCGGCAGGAACCCCATCGGCCACAACGTGATGACGGTCATGCAGATCTGTGCCGCGACCGACTGTGATGTGATAGGACTCCAAGAGACCCGACGAGCGGGACAAGGCGCGATTACACACGACGGGTACGTGATCATCTGGAGTGGTGCCCGTGCCGGCACCAAGGACAAGAGGGGCGTGCACGGTGTGGGCATAGCGATTAAGGAGACCATGTGGGACAGCGTAGGCGAGGGAGGTAGGACGGTGGAGTGCATTAGCCCGAGGCTGATGAAGGTGCGCCTGCAAATTGGCCGCACCTGCGGAGTAACTTTCGTGGTGGGGTACGCCCCTACGGAAACTGCCCGCAACACCGCGGGCGGTGATGTCAATGCCAAGGACTCCTTCTGGACTGCTCTCGACGCAGAGATCCGGGAGGTCCATAGCCGTGACCATCTCGTGGTACTAATGGACGCCAACGCACGTACTGGCAGGAGGCGAGACGGATGCTGCGATGCCAAGATTATGGGCGCGTACGGACGCGACATTATGAACAACAACGGGGAACGACTTCTCGGACTGGCAGCAGACAACCGACTCTCCCTGATCAACACCTACTTCCGGACACCGAAAGGAGGAGTGCAGCATACGTTCCAGAGCTCCAACAAGGGGAAGGAGAAGCACCGCCTCGACTTCATCCTCATGCGACAGACGGACCGGCGTCTCGTACGTAATGCCTCCGTCAAACGTGTCGATTTCAAGGACTCTGACCACAACCTGGTGCATACGACTGTCCGCTCCCCCCCCCGTGTCGCACCCAACCGACGAACGCGGGGAAACAGCGGAAGCAGCCGGATCCGTATCGACCTCGAACGGTTGAGGAAGGATGTGCACCTACGGGCCGTCTTCCAAGACAGGGCTCTCAACCGCCCTCCGCCCACGGCCCTCAGCAGGCCAACGGGAGAGACCGCCGCCGAGCTCACCGCTGTGGTGATGTCGGCCGCTGCGGAGATCGCGCCGCTGGCGAGGAGCGCACGAGGGAAGGGAGGATGGTACACGAGCGAAGCGCAGCACGAGATTTCCGAAGCGTCTAGGGAGATAAGAGTGGCCCAACAGCAGCTGCGCGGGGCCTCAAAGAACAGCGACTTAGAGACGACCCTGAAGGCGAAGCTCAAGGCGGCGCGGAAGAAACGCAGCAGCGCGAGGTGGAGAGCACTGGAAAAGTTCTTCGAGGGCTATGTGAGGCAGCTCGAGAAGAAGAGCCGTGAGGGGGACCAGGCGGGTTTCTACAGGCACCTGAAGATGATCGACGTCGAAGGTAAGAGGCCACTTACCTCCCAGAACATCAAGGACGAGGACGGTAAGGTCCTTCGGGACCCCACGCTTACCCGCCAGCGGTGGGCGCGGTGGTTCCACAAGCTCCTTAACACCAAGTCGCCGACCATCGACCTGCATGCGACCGACAGAGTCAAGCAGTGGCCCACGTGCGTTCCGCTCGACGACATCCCGTCTCTATTCGAGGTTGAGGAGGCGGTGCGGGGAATGGCCAACAGGAAGGCCGTCGGGCCGGACGACCTACCGGCTGAGCTGATCAAGCTGTTCCTGGATGGAGACCGAGGCTTCCTCCGCGAATTCCACGCCATCGTCGTGGACGTGTGGCAGACGGGGAACGTACCGCAGCAGTGGAAGGACGCCACCATCAAGGTTCTGTTCAAGAAGGGGGACACGATGGAGTGCGGCAACTACCGGGGCATCTCTCTCGTTGCACACGCCGGCAAGGTGCTGCTTAAGGTCGTTGCAACACGCCTAAGCCACTACTGCGAGCGAGAGGGCATCCTCCCGGAGGAGCAGAGCGGTTTCCGCCCACACCGGTCGACGCTCGACATGCTGTTCGCGATCCAGCGGCTCCATGAGCTCGCGAGGAAGAAGAGTACTGCGGTCTTCGCGTGCTTCGTCGATCTCACCAAGGCGTACGATTCGGTGGACCGAGATCTGCTGTGGGACGTGCTCGGACGCTTTGGCGTGCCCCCGAAGATGCTGGCGGTCATTCGCCACTTCCACGAGGGCATGAGGGCGCGGGTTCGAACGGACGACGGGCAGTACTCGGAATGGTTTGACGTCGGCCAAGGTCTCCGACAGGGGTGCAACCTGGCCCCGCTGCTGTTCAACTTGTTCTCTGCCGCGATGCGCATGGTCGCAGTGACCGAGTTCGACAAGGACCCCAAGGTGACGGCGGATATGATCAAGATCGCAACACGAGTGGAGTGCACGGGCAAGAGGGGCAGGTCGGCGGGGAAGAAGGCGATGATGGTGACGGTCGCAGAGGCCCTGTGGGACATGCTCTACGCTGACGACGCGGCCATCGTCTCGCTCACGCCGGAGAGCCTCGAAAAGATGATGTCCATCATCGTGCGCGTGGCCGGCCTGTTCGGACTGATGGTATCGGAGCCAAAGACGGAGATCATGTGCATGCTACCGAAAGGGCTGGGGGAACGCCCGTTCGCGGTCAGCGCCGCTGGCCAGACGTACAAGCAGACAGATCGGTTTGTGTACCTCGGACGTACCATCTGCGCGGATGGGAAGGTCGACCGGGAGATCACGAGCCGCATCTGCCGAGCATGGAAGTGCTACCGCCGGAACAGCACTTCGATGTACGACAGGAAACGGGCCAACCGCCAGCTCAAGATCCGACTACTCCAGGCTGAAGTGGTGCAGACCCTCCTATACGGGTGCGCCTCGTGGAGCCTGGCAGCGGAGCACTACACCAAGCTGAATGGGACCCACCGCCAGTTCCTGACACGGTGTATCGGCTGGAGCAAGCGGAAGCGCTCAGACCGACCCCTGTCCTACGCCCAGGCCCTCATCCAGGCAGGCTGCGAGGAAACCATCGAGGCCACCGTGCGCAAACGGAGGCTGTGTTTTGCGGGCTTCGTTATGCGCATGGAGGACAACCGCCTCCCCAAGCGCATGCTGCTGGGAGCGATGGCGGGGGGTACCGGATACCGGGGCGGGCAGGAGAGCGACTGGGTGTATCGCCTAGGAGAGGACCTCGTGGCGTTTGGCATGAAAGAGGAGAAGGAGGGGGGGAGATGGAAAGAGAGCGCCAAGGACCAGGAGGCGTGGTACGACAAGATCGAGGACGGGGCGGCATGGTTCATGAGGAAATGGCACAGACAGGAGGCGGAAGCATCCGCGAAGCGCCAGCGCCAGCGCGCGGAGGAAGCAGAGACGGAGAGTACGGCCGCCCCGGGCCCGAAGAGAAAGAGAATCGGGGAAGCGGCGGGGGGGGGGAAGAAACGGCGACCGGACACTGCTGTAGAAGCGAGTAGGGCGGCCAAGGCCGCGCTTGCGGCGAACGACGTACCCAACTGATGATGTTGTCGCACCCTGTGTTCCCTTTTCCCTGCCGTAAGCTGTATGCTCTTAGTATTGCCTCCGGCCTCTCTTTGTGCTTTTCTTCTTTCTTTCTTTCTTGTTCTCCATGCCCTCTCTACGATGATCTTGGACGATACCTCGAGCTCCTTGTTATTTTTGTTTTTTCCTTTGCTGGCTGCCTGCCACCTCTGCTGCCTCTTTGGTGCGGTGCCTACCCTACACTAATGCGCTGGTGCATACTGCACTGCTGTAGTACCTGGTACTGGTGTACGTTGTCCTTCGATTTTTTATTTTTTTTGTGGGAATATATATGTGTTTGTTTTTCGCCCCCCGTCTTGCTGCACCCCCTGGGGTGTGGTGCAGGGCGGGGGATGCCTGGTCGGCGGGAACCCGGCACGGAACCCTCCGGCGTTGTAGGCGGGTGTGGGAAGCGTTCCCCGTTCTCCTTTTATTTTATTTTGATCGGTCTCCTCGACGCTCTTTCTCGTTTGGTGCGGTAGCTGGTCTTTCTTTCTATCATTTTGTTTCTTTTCCGAGTGGTTTTTGTACCCATTTTTTTCTGTTTCTTCGTGGGGTCGTGTATGCCGGGTTTTGAGACCACGGGCTCCCAATCTTTTTTTTTATTAGAGCTAATGTGAGAAACAACAACAACAACAACAACCATAGTGGTATATTTTTTTTTTTTCTCCCATCATTGGACTCTGTCGTCTGCCCCTCTGGCCCCTATCCTTCACTTCTTCTCGCTAGACGACCCAACCGGGGTCACACAGGAGGGGGGGGGGTGGACCCCCTCCTGCGGTTCCTGTCTGAGATATTTTCATCGCGAGAAGGGCACAGCAATCCCTTCCCTCGCGACTTAAGAAGTCGATCATGGTTTAGCAACGACCTTGCAGCGCGTCGCTTTCATCCTAGACCAGGATATATGTATGCATACGGCTGAATACTGCTTGCTGCACTCAAGTTCGTAATTTTCCGTGGATACAATCACCGATGTGCACGCTTTCCGTGCGGTTTCCGCGCCGCTCACTCGCACCTGTGTCGTCCCGCACACCTTTCTTATCTATGCTATCGGATGCTGCTGCTGTTACTCGCAGGCGTTCTTCGTCGGGTTGGTTTCACTCGGACTCTCTCTGCGCTTTGGCCTGACTTTGATCCTCTTCTACAAGTCGAGCTCCATCCTCACCAAAGTCGGCTTCGAGCGCAAGGCCAAGCTCACAGATGACTACAAGGTAAGTGTCTGGTAGGTTGCTTGACGTAAGATGCCATAACCCCCTTGGACTGATTTTCAGTGCACACCTGCCAACCTTTGGTTGAAAGAAGAGACACGAGAACGAAACCTTAATATTGCGTCCCCAAAACTAAAAAGTATGGAGTAAATACCCAAAACAAAATCAAGCACCACCCACTCTCCCTTCTTCCCCTCGCTCCTCGACAAGCTTTTGCTTAGACATGGGTTGTAGTGAAGGGGGGGGTCTTTCTGGCGAGCAGGGCTAGACTCACCCTCAAGGGATGACCGAAACCTTCTTGCTGCTGCGCATCCGCCGCGAGGCGTGCGTGTGGTGGTGGAGTTGGGTCGGCACTGATGGGGTCAGGCGGGAAAATGTAGATGCGCGGGCCTTTCTGGCCGTCGGCGTTGGCAGTGATGCCCATCTCATTTTTGTGCGCGGAGGCAGACACCATCAGAAAGGTGGACGGGCACTACACGGCCCTAGGTATGCTAGGGGGAGCTGTATTGCCT
>CACKRE030001725.1:20738-36950 GCA_902602495.3 Ectocarpus sp. CCAP 1310/34 | reverse complement strand
GGTTTTGTAGAGAGACCCGTCAGAGATGGCGTGGCTAACCCGGGTGCATTGGTTTTGTGCCTGATCGTGGAAGACCCCTTCAATGTGGAACGATTCTTAGCTAGTGTCGATATTTTTCACTGCAGTGCCTAACACAGACGATCGGAGAGATTCGGGTGATTGTCAATTGCTGCTATGATGGCTTTGGTTAGTTGCTCTTTTTCACTGTACGGCCGCAGACACAAAGCACTTCAGACAGCAGCTTTGTGCCCCGCCAGCTGCTTGTTCCATTCCTATCATGGTGTTTTTGTACAGACAGCACTTCAGACAGCAGTATGCTGTAGTCGACAATCTTCCGTTTTGATGTAGAGTGGGACAGGGAGGGGGTGATGCTACTGTAGTCGAACGGTGGGACGGACGTGCAGTTCAGTTTTTGGGCACGCATACGGTGCTGCAGGGATTTTTTGGTGTACCTCTTCGGGCTCTTGGATACCTTTTTCTCGTTATATGTGTGCGTGTTCTTTAGATCCTCAGATGGCTCTAGCACTTTCGTGACCACGGGCTGAGAATCTTCGCTAGATTTTGGCATTTAGCAACTGACATACGGTTTAATGTGAAGACAACAACAACCCAAAGGCATTTGTAGAGTTGACTCTAAAGAGGGTCTTAGCGACGTTTCGTTTGGCGTCCTTCGTCTGCTTCTGTCTCTTTCCCTTGCTTTAGGAAGGGGGACAACGCGGCGCCGCCCAGGTGTTGTCGTGCTCCCTCTTCGCAACCATCCTAGCGGTGTACCACACGGTTGTGACGGGGGCAGGAGACAGCCTCGTGGACTTCGAGCCCGACCCGCTGGCCGGAGCGCTGCTCTGCGCTTACCTCGGTTTCTACGCGTGCTGCGCGGGCGACACTTGGTGAGGACTTGAACTCGACTATCGCAACGCGTCTCCCAAGGTTTCTTTTTTTGACTGTGTTTATATCGCAACGCGTCTCCCAGCGTTTCTTTTGTGACGGCGTATCGCCGTTGACATGGCTGCCGTGCTTGTTTCTCTAGAGGTAGCATTCGAAAAATCAAGCACGTCTGCTGCTGTAGCTCTCTGCTGTTTTGCTGCTGCGCCGGAGACGTACGGCGTGGCGGAGTGAGCGTGCTAGCCAGCTGTTCTACTCCGATGCGTGAGACAACCATGACGGTGGCCACCGAGCACAACACGTGCTGCCTTGTTCGCCCTGGATCGATTGACCTTGCGTGATTGGCGCTCTTCTTCCGGCGGTATTCTAAAGTTAATACATTCTTGGCGCCCCGCCCCCCGCCCCCCTTCTTGCCATCCCGGCAGGAGCTCGGAACTCGGGGTTCTCAGCAAAACACCTCCTCGACTGATCACCAAGCCATGGAAAACCGTTCCTCCCGTGAGTAAAACCGCTTGTTTGCTTCTGCGGCGGCCGCCTGCTATGCGCAAGCTGTGGGATTGCGGAAGCAGCGCTGAGTCAGTGCCAGCCTCCAAAGGATGGATGGCGCTGCGTCGTATTTCTGTAGAATAACGACTCTCTTGTGTTTGTTTGTAGATGTGTGGCGGTTTTGCCACCGTATGTGGCGGACTTGGGTTCGGCAGAGCATTCGAGGGCGGGCAGCCGGTTTTTAAGCGAGACGAGCCTTCCGATGACTGTAACGACGTCAAAAAGCACCTGGAGGCTCTCTAGGAGCTTCTGGTAAGGCCGAAGTTACCCCTCTCTTTCTTCCTCTTCCCCTCTCGTTCCCTGACGATGACCACCTTCCACCTTCCCCTCGCTGGAAAGAACCGATGAGTGGTTTTCGCGTTATTTTTACAACCATTATTGACGCCAGCTATCTTGCACCTGATAAATCGAGAGCCAACCTCGTTCCAGGGCCGCTCCTGCCCCTTACAATGTTCAACCGCATGCGTCTGTCTACCTGTCTGTTCCGTGTCCGTGCGTCCCTTCGATGCTTCTACTTCGCGCCCCCCCTTGGCTTTTCCCCTCGGTTCCGCGTCTGCGGCGGTTGTTGCCATCATTTCTAGGGGACGAACGGAGGGATGTCGCTGATGGGGACGGTGGCATCCGCGGCCGCCGGTGTGGTGATGGGCGCCGGTAGGTTTAGTTGAAATGACAACCTTGATGGTGTGCTGTTTTCGGTGTTTTCTTGTGCCCGACCAGGTCCTATGCAAATTGCATGGAACGTCGAATATGAATCCACCGAAAACTGTCGACAGCTTCGTCTGTGTGTGCTTGGTCGTGCAGACACAAGGGGTAATACCGCCCAGTAGGTGGCCTGGTGTCATCTCCAGTAGGAAAAGGACCGGTGCTCTGTCTGCAAAGGGGTAACGCATGGTCCATGGTAAGATGACTAATGCAAGCAACGAAGACTACGCCCCTTCGTCGATATTTGTCGGAAACAGTACTTCAAAGTATAGCAGCAGCAGCAGCAGCAGCGCCGGCCATTGCGTGGTGCAAGGGCACCCGTGTCAGCTTTGAAAACAAAATGTGTTCGTTCAGCACGACAACCCCTATTCCCTGGCACGCCCATCGCAAACGCACACACCGCCGCCGCCAAAAACACCGGCGTCTTTTCACCCCCGCCTGGGACCGGCCGCCTTTCTTCCCCCTTCACCCCCTCCTTTGCGTGTGCTCTCACGACCTTGTTTTGAACCATCAAGGCTTTGTTTGCTTCGGCTGGGTCTTCCGGCTGTCCCCACCATCCCCGGCTGGACACAGCAGTCCCTCCTCCTCCTCCTCCTCCTCCTCCTCCTCCTCCTCCTCGCAACTCCCTCTGGTTTTGCTCGGGGGCGTGAGCGGGCTGGCGGGGTCTATCCTCGACTCGCTCATGGGCGCCGTCCTACAGGCGTCGTACTTTGACACGTGAGGGGGATAAGCGGTCTGCGCGTCGTGTGGTCGTGGTGTTGTCGTAATTGTTTTTGTGCCCTGTGCCTCTCTTCGTCCAGGTCGATACAGGTCCCTGATTAGTTCGCTGCTGCGCATCCGCAATCGTGCCGTGTGGTCGTAGTAAACGTTCAGAACAAATAAGAACGAAAAGTGCGGTCGGGGACTAGGCGCATCTTTGAGCCGGTTTTATTCCGGTGTTTTTTTTTTGTTGTTTGTCTTCCTCGCGTTAACGGTACAGGTTTGCACCCGCCTAGAACACGTGCTGTGTGACCCCGGATTGATCACCTCGGTTGCAGAGGAAAACCCCGCAGAATACATCTGAGATATTGCTGGCGACGTTTCATATATCTCAATGGGATGAGAAACTTCACAATTTGGGCCTTCTCCTGGTAGATGCCCGAGCGTGTGTGCTTGGCAGCGAAACGAACGACGGCGTGAAAGCGGGATCGCACGGTCACCGCACGTAGAGCACCGGATTGTTCAATTCATTTGTGCGCGTTTGTGTCTAAATGACGTGCCTTCTCGCAGACCAAAACAACGAAACGAAGAGGCAGGACTGTTCAATGAAGAAACAAATCGCGCGTATGAAAAAAAAAACAGGAAGCGCAAGGTCATCGTCGAGAAACCGTCGGCGTCCGCGGTCGCGGGTGGAGACTTGAAGAGGATATCCGGTCGAGATATCCTCACCAATGAGCAAGTTAATGTGGTGTCGGTGAGGGCATTTTTGGTGTCTGGTATTCTATCGGTACTAGCCAAGCTTGACGGGGATGAGTTTGAGAAACAACTCTACACCCTGTACGTTGTGTACATGTCAGGCACTGGCCGGACATTTCCATCCGTGCTTCGTCCTGTCGTGAGGAATAACCCGAACTCCTCCATCCTCAAGCTGGAGGTACATGGCTGAGGAGCCCACAAAGAAGACAGCACCGTTAAGAAAAGACAAGGAAATCGGGCTCTCCGGCGGAAGCCCCGACAAATATCAATATATGCTGTCTCGCCCCCCATGTTGGCTTACATCTGTTCAGCTACTCGGCCCATTGTGTGCTGCTTGACCTTTCGCTTGCGAGCATCTCCTTCACCCTTAGCTGCAGCCAACATTGAGTCCGATGTTGGCTGCATCGAATGGCAAAGGGGATTTTCAAGCATAAGGGCTCCCGGAACCCTCGCTCAACTCATGAAAGACAACAAGGGGGGTGCTGAGAGTCAAAGCGTCCACCGAAATGAGTCCACTTACCCTGTCTTATCTTAATGATGCTGTCTTATTTGTTGGCGCCTTAGCCAAGTACCTTCGGGTTGAAGATGGAAGAGTTGAGGGTGTTCCTCCTGACAGACTGTGCACAGACGGAATTTTCCGTCCAGCTTTACGTGACATGTACACACCGCACAGGGTAGAGTTAGTAGTGGACTCATCTCTCGTCCAGCTTGGTTCCGTGTCACAGGGGTCGAAAGATGCCAATAACGCCCTGTGGCACCTGCTCTTATTTTGCGAACGCTGGCGACTCACTGCGCAGTGACCTTGTAGTCCTGGGTCTTCTCGCCGTATCTCCAGCTGCTGTCTCGCGATCGGGTTTTGGCTTGATTTGAGCTCAGATTAACGGTCTCAGTACGTCCGAATCGCGCAACGGCAAGTGTGATCCGAACGACAGGTGGGCAAGTATTCGTACGATACGGTCACGTCAGTGGACAGGCTTCTCTTTCTTCTTTTTCCGGGGTAGTTTTGAGTAAACAAACCGCGTGTTAGGTAGGCAGGTCTCAGGCCGAGACTGCCTCCTTGAAGGAACGTAACTGCTGCCTGTTCGTCTAAGGTGCGGCTTAGCCACCGATGCTTCGACACCCTTTAGGACAGATGCCCGTAACGTAACCCTTGTATCGTGACCAGTACGGAATGTCACGTACGTACTCGGATTCGGCCACGGTATTATCGTATTTGAATGTGTCCACACGCCGCTGTACCGCTGTACTGTAGTCGTTCGGATACATTTCAAAGTTCCCAGCGTATGCGGCATGTTTGAGCACCAAAAAACGAGAACATGAATAACGAATTTGACCGTACACTTCCAATGAAGGGCACAATTTTGGTTCCTTTTTTTGTTTTGCTTGTTCAACGCCTTTCGGCACGTCGCCCCTGCTGGAACAGTGAAAGGGCCCTCCTATATACAGTGAAAGGGCCCTCCTATAGCTTTGCAGAATTTACCATAGCCTTGCCCTGCTTGACTGATGATTTCGGCTTTTCCCGCGTTCTCGGTATCATCATCTCTCCCTTCCCCTCTCCACCCCCTGCCCTCTATCTCTGTCCCTTCCGTATCTGGTGCTGTCTGTCTGCCTCCCTCTCTCTTCCTCTCTTTCTCTCTCTCTCTCTCTCTCTCTCTTTCTCTCTCTCCCTCTCTCTCGTCTCATTCGACAGGCGGTAGTGACATCCGTTCTGGCTGGGCTGTTGGGGTCCCTGTTGTTTTGAAAAAGATCCATCCAGCGATTACAGGCGGCTCGCGCTTTCGAATCTTTGCATTGCCCGATCGCTTCGGCGACAAGGTGCCGACGAGCTGAGCTACGCTCAACCGGGGCATTTATGTGTTTTCTGTTCGTGCTCGTCCTTTTGTAGGCACCTGCATGCGTCCTTGTTCGTGCAGCACCCGGACGAGAGCCAATCAGTCGACGGGGGAGGAGGGTGCAGTAGCACAACTTGTGGGATGTGCAATGTGATCAACAAATGAGTAGATGTGTGCGTGATTGGTGCGCACACGTACGCACTCAGGGGTTGGTTTGTGAGTTGGTGGGTGGGTGCGGCTACTCCTTTCTGCAAGGTCGATCGGACACATGTCAAAAAGGGCCAAGCACGGGAAAAAAATGCTCCTTTGCTTTCATAACCTGCGAGATGAACTTGAGGCTCGAAAGATGGCGACTTGAGGAGTTCACGATGAGAACAGGCGCTGAGTGAAGAGACCTCTGCTTAAACCTCTATATGGGCTCTGGTGGATTCTTGCGTGGTGGCGCCTTCGCCATGTCTTGTGTAGGAAGGTTTGTGTGAGCGCGTACGGCGTGCGGTCTTAGGGCTTTCGGCCGTGGTCCCAGATGACGTGGCTTTTGTTCGAGGACTCGGTGCCGTACAGCTGTTCTCCGGAGATGATCATCTTCTGAACGGACCTTTTTGTGTATTCATCCCGATAAATTACCGTCGCTCGCAGTTTTTGTCGCTACTGCTTGGTCTAGCCTATATATCTGACCAGGTTGCACGGGTTATATAACCCATGCTACTGGCGGCATCGCGATCGAAACAGTTGTTGCTACAAAGCCAACATTCCCCGTCTCTTGCCGTACTCTCCGCACGGGTACTCGATAAATCGCTCTTTCAATGGCCAAAGAAACCTCGTGCCAACATTTTTCTGCACTACTGCTTGATGTTCTTTGCGAACCACGGGTGGGTCCGATGCTGGAGCTCCTCAGAAAAGGTGATCTGGGCTGTTGTTGAAAGGGGGACTTTGCTGTTTTCTGTTCCCGCTTCCCATCGCCCCTTGCACCAGATGATGGCGCTTGAGTATGCGGTATCCCAAAGTGGAGGGTGCTATTTTTGTGATCAGAGTGTCAAAGGAGCCACTCCAGAGAAACTTGTCGGTTGGTTGTTTTTTAACACATGTCGACGATTTTCCGCTCGCGAAAACGAGTCGAAAAGCTCGTTCACTTGGACTGGACGGAAGAGCTTCCCAGGCTAGACGTGGCTTCGCGGTCGTTGTCAGCCGCCCGTTCCTCGTCTTCGTCCTCGTTCTCGCTCTCCTCGAATCGCTGAGCATCCAGGCCAATCACGACGGAGCCCGTCGACTTTTGCCTCCGTTTCATTACGTCCATGATGCCTTGGTTCTCGGGAAACGCTTCCTCGTCGTCGCCGACTTTGCTCACCTGGGTGCGCACGCATTTTGATTGGCGCGCCGAGAGGCGCAAGAGAATCGATGGCGTTGGACTCTGCATCAAGAGGTACGGCGAGTTCGGCGGAAGGGGCCATCTAGTACTGTACCATACCCTGAAGGGCGGTTCGGGGCCCACTATGTAGCGATTTCCCCGAACGGACGTAAGATCGCACACTGTGACAATCGGGCACGACACCTTTGTTCACATTTAGCTTCGAAAAAGTTTCTACCCACAGCACTCAAGCGCAAGAGAGAGCCCGTCAGAGGTGACAGCAAGATCATCAGGATAGGCTAAAATCCTTTTTCGAAAAAATGTGGAAAAGGGGTTTCGTCCTCGACTGACGTTGGGGAGTTTCAACTTTTATGAAGGTGTTCTCCACATTACCCCCCCCTTTTTCGAGGCTTCTTCTTGTTTGCTAGGCAAGAGAAGTCTTCTTGGGGTAACCGGAACCCGACCGGCTGGCGGCGAGTAGAACCCCCAATTTTTCCAACAATCTTCTGTGCGGGTGTGCGGGTGCGCCGCTTCCGCCACGCATTGCCAGAAGTTTCGAGTTCGATAGACAGTGCATCGTTTCTTGGCCCACCCACCGTTTTTCTTTTTCCGTACTCCGGAAGAAAATTAGGTGAGCAGCGGGTTTTAGACCCGTGTCCTTTGCAGCCAAAAGCAGACACCTGACATCTCTTCGTCGACGCCATTGTGGAAAAGGGGTTTCGTCCCCGACTGACGTTGGGGAGTTTCAACCTTTATGAAGGTGTTCTCCACAGTAACACATAATGGTAATTTTGCTAATGAGCGCCCCCCACACAATGAATCCGCAGTTTTCTGCCCCTTCACAGGTGGTTACAAACAACAAGCTGCGGGTACGGCGATGGAATTAAACCAATCGCTGTCAACCTTGAACATCGGTGGCACGTACTGAGAATGGAGAGGATAACATTTGAGCGGGAGTCGGCATACATATGGGATCGGAGTAATTTCCTCGGTACCTGATTGGATGCTAACTTGAGGACAGGCGAGGAGGGGGACATACATTTCACACTCTTTACAACAAAAAGCAACACACCTTGATGTGCATTTTGCGCTTCGGCTGCAGCATGCTGGACTCGAAGATGCGGGGGCCGAGCAGAGACAGGAAGGCTCCGATGATGGCCATATCTTGAGGAGTGAAGTGCATGCCGGTGCAAGAGTCGCGACGGCCGCTTTCATGCATCCTCCCCTGCTTGTTGATCAACTGCACCACTGCAATCACCCTGATGCGGTACAGGTGGTGCGGGTGGGAAACGTATTGGGTATGGTTGACGATGTTGTGTTTCGGAAGGAGTACGTCAACAGATCACGTCGGCCTTGCTGAGGATGGTGCTTCTACGCAGCTGCTCTGCGCAAACTAAGTACCTCGAGCAACACGTTGCTTTTGATCGCTTGCGCCTCTCACATAACTAGTACAGAGTGAACAACCATCCATGACACACCAAGTGCGCCCAGTTGGTTGTTTGCTCCTTTGTTTGTGATGCCCCATATCGACTTCGTTTTCTGATTGCTAGAGAGGGAACTGCGCACTCGACAAAATGGTTCCCGTAAACACAACAACAATGATAGGAACGGGGGGAACGCGAAAATATTATCTACAGTAGTGCTACGCTCTTCACTGACTTGTTTTCCTCCCCTCCCCTTACGGGCATGGCGAGGATGGAGTGCGTCTGGAACCCCGTTTCCAAGTCCACCTCCTTGTTGAAACGCGGATCGGCATACACGTCGGAAATGTTCTCCGCCTATTTTAGTGCGAGAAACGTATACGGCGTCAAGAGGAGAACATACACCCAAGCGAAGATATGGGGGTGAACAACGGACTTGACGTGAGTTCGTGCAAGCAGTGTCAAGACATCCATCCAGTCTCCGCCAACATTGTTGTCGCTCAGAAAATGCATCCACCAGTCGCGACGGGACCAGTTCCCCTCGACACGCTCCAAGCCCCCCCACAACAACCCCGCTTAATATCTCCATTTCGTCCCTCTCTCCCGTGGCAGAAATACACCTACGTCTCAACGCTGGTGTGCATCGTCACCCTCAGCTTCGTGCAATGCGAAACGGGAAGCCTCCATCCGCAACTTCCACCCGCAACCGCTCATGGCAAGTCTCGGGGGACTGCGTCCACTCACGTGCCCCGAGGTGGCGACCGCGCCCGCGATACCCTTGTTCTTGGGCACCCTCATGTTGACCTCCCCCTGGACTACCCACAGCTGGTCCTTGTCGTCGTCCACGAGGAAGCAGGTGCACTTCTGCGCCTCGCAGATGACCGGCAAGCACTTGGCTATCGTGTAGAGCAGGTGGTTCACCTTGGGGCAAATCGGCAACATATTTGTGGTTGGTAGAGCACCCCCGCCGTGGTTTTGTCATTTCGGTGGTGATGTTGCTGGTAGCGTTGTTTGCTGGCACACGGTTCTGCTTGTGCTTATCGCTTTATGGTGGCGTTGTCGTCGGTGTTGATGCTGGTGCGGGATCTGGAGCTGATGATGCTTGCGTGATTGGGTATAAGGTTGCTGCTGGCATTTGACGGTGAGGTAGGGGTGACGTCGGTGTCGCAAGTAGGTAAGTACGGTGTTGTTGGTGGTGGCGGTGATCCTCGTGAGAGGCGGATGCTAACAAAGTGACTAGATGAGGGAGCTTGTAGGCGCCGCTTGGTTTCACCACATCGACTACTTGCCTGCGCCGCATTTTGTTCTTTCATGGACGTTGTCCACGAAGTCGACCTCGCAAGACGCAACGTTTTGCTATCAGCACTGACGTTGTTGTTGCGAATTCTCGAAAAGAAACATGATGAGATCACCAAATTGAGGCTTCGGACACCTTTCAGTGTTTATTTGATCTCCACGGACTGATAAGGACGATCCTCCACCCATCGAAACTTCCTCTACCACGCGCTACGGAATCGAAACGACTGTGGGCACGCGTCTCGATTTGTTGCTGTACTGCAGGGCACGGCAATATTCCCGTTGGATTATCGTTTGAGATGGCGAAGCGGCCAGTCCACCTGACGCGCAACATTTATGTAGTAGAAGTAGAGAACCTTCCATGCTTACCCCGAGGTTGTCGTTCGTGGCCTCGATGACCTCGATCATGTTTCGGAACTTCTCGCACCCGGTCTGGCCCTGCCCGTATACCTCCGAGTTATTCATCGATACCGCAGCCATCGTAGACACGGTCCTGTTCACCCACAGCGCGCACGTAAATACAATCATTGTAGGTGCCGGGAATCGAACCCGCGAGATGTTTATTTGCTGTGTTAGTGGGGCTGGTCCTGTAGTCCACACTGTCGGTGCGGACTAATGGGACATTCCCTTCTACCTGACAGAGAGGGATTACGTTCAGTTAGTGTTCGCGGTAAAGCTATGCTATCTGAGGGAGATTTGGTATGGTTCCAGCTCGAAAAAGGAGAGTGGTCGGGCATTTCGTGAGACACTGGAAAAAAAACTCCTACAACCCCCGTTCGCTTGCGACGGTAGCATGTAGTGGTCGTTTGGTCTTTGCCCCGCAAGGATTCGGAAAGGGGAATAGAGACGAACGGACCTGAAGGCGTCAACTTTTTCCTCGTCGAACGCGCCCCCGTCGCCCAAAGGCTCCGCCACGACCAGCACCCCCCAAGTTTCGCCCAAGCCGTCCTTGACAGGACCGCAGATCAGTCCCGACGTGCTACTGCTCGCAAAAGCGGGGTTGAACGCGGGACTGAAGGAATGTAATAGAGGTTCCAGGGGACACCGTTGTCCTGGGTACGACCGTACGGTAGAGAGGTGCGGCGTGCGTATTGTGGAAACCTGACCTGCATCGATCGGTGTTCCCACGTGTCATCTGTCAAAGCTATGAAGTATTGTTGCGTGTGTGGCACATGTGAAGACGACCAACTGCCAATCGAACGATCGCGGGTTTATCGTTCCCTCTCCAACTTCCCCAAACTTTTGAGACAATCCGGCGGCGGTAAGATAAAATCGAGCGTCGACAAAGCACAATACCCCATGACACATCTGCCGCAAGACCACCGTGCTTAGCGCTCCTCATCTCTTGCTCTCACCAATTTGCTGTCTCTCGCGCCGGATCTTCACAAGGCGGCAGGTCCACCTCTGCGCAAAACCCATCTTCCTTGGACGGATCTTTCGTCGTCAGGATGGCCCCAGCACCACGCCCCTCGGTCCCCGTTCCTGCTGCAACCGCTGCCGCCGCCGCCCGCCCCACTAAGCCTTTGCCGGGCTCGACGATCCGCTGGTCCGAGGTTCCGCTACCCATCTGCGTTTAGAGGTTCGGCGAGTTAGGTCGGTCGAACGGTTGCTGTGTCACCATGATGTGTTCAATCAAACGGGTGATGCCGCCTTCTGTCCCTTGACCCCCAAGCCGACGGTGAGCACGTGGCGAGTCGGGCACCACATCAGCCTCCAGAAGGCTCACGAGGCACACTTGCACGGACACATACACTCATATTCACAGAGGGAACCTCATTATGTGCAACATGATTTGTTCGGCTGTGCACCCGGTGTGCCAAGTTCAGGGCAGGTGCTCATGGGAGCTGGTTTTCAAGCCATCCCACACTCCACGGTGGGTGGCCGCAAAGGACAAACTGGCTGCCGGAATTCGGCCTATTCCCCCCCTACCGTTGGAACGAGGTTTGACAGCCGACACACGGAGAAGCAGCAGCCGGACTCTTCTCCCGATCAAGACGCGCCGGAGTCGTCAAATGCCTTGGAATGTCGTCCGAACCAACAAGACGTTCCCTATCCCTAAGCACCCAAAGTGTGTAACTAGAGTAGTTGATTGCCACTTCCTCTGATAGGTCGGGCACGTGGGCTGGGCGACGTTATTATTCGTGGGCCGTCATCAGCCAAAACGCGATGTTTACCTATCCCACAAAACACGTTGTCCGTCAACGCTACAAACAAGGCATTGGCCGCACTATGACATTCGAGAACTAACCCGGACCCTGATTCATTGGTCATTCGAGCAG
This sequence comes from Ectocarpus sp. CCAP 1310/34, assembly GCA_902602495.3. Lineage (NCBI taxonomy): Eukaryota > Phaeophyceae > Ectocarpales > Ectocarpaceae > Ectocarpus > Ectocarpus sp. CCAP 1310/34. The sequence goes on along the minus strand of CACKRE030001725.1, from coordinate 25,192 downwards.
TACCGCCATTGAATCTCTAAAAAACTGTAGGCGGGAATTTGCGGTTTGCTGGATCGTAAGTCCAGTTGGATGACCCTATCTTGGCTCGGGTGACGGATTATTAGATGTGTCACCTCTTGCAAGGTGCCGTCCTTGTCGATCAACTTAAACAGCGCGGCCCGGCCAGCGTTGACGGCCTGCAGGACGGGGACGAGAGGTGACGAAACCAGGAGGACGACGACAATGAATGCACAGAGACACCTCGTGCTCTACGCTGCGCTGGCTATTTTTCTTGAATGGGAGATGCTAGGAGGTGCCTACAGCGACGGCACCAAGCACTTGTCTCTCACGCGTACGCAACACACCGTGTTTTCCCTGCTGCGGGAAGAACTCCCCTACGAGAACTTCAGAGGCTAGCGGCTGGTAACGGCGTGGCAGGTGGGAGCGGTGTTGCCGTAAACGCTCTGATGGTGCACGAGTACCCAACAAACGTACGATAACAACTGCTGCATGGGGGGAGGGGGGATTGGAACAACAGAAGTTTCGAGGTGTGCTGCCGTCAGGTGCAGTGACAGGTGACAAAACGACGGCCTCCAGAAGTTTGGGTTCGGAGCCAGAAAGAACAATACGTTGGGTCCCGAATGGCGATGGGGGTGATGGGCTTACTCCTGAGAAGGACAACGTAAATCGTTGTTTTGATATAAACGGACGGATTGTGGTACGTTGCTCCAAACTCGTATACACCCGATCCTTCACGCGAGCGAACTCTGCCCTCTTCCCCGCCTCTTCCACCCCCGAGAGAAAAAAAAAAATGTTTACGTTGACCAGAACAATCGCGTCACCTTGCATGCTCCCGCCACCACGGCCGCCGCGGCAACCTCAGGTCTCTCGAGTTCACACAGCTCCCGAATCACCCCGAGCAGAAGCGGTCGAATCACTTCGGCCGCGGCCCCCGTAGACGCTCCCTGCCCAACATCCCCGACCGCTCCGTCTCCTTCTACTCCTCCTCCTGCTCCTGTTCCTGCTGGTGCAGGCGGGGTGTTACTGCCCGTGGTGGGGGGCACGGGTTGGACAGAAGAGTCGTCGCCGGGTGCTGGTGCCGGGTCGCCGGTCGGGCCGCCGTCGCCGCTGCTGCCGCTGCTTGACGTGTCCTTCGCGGTCCCACCCGTGGTGGCAGCGGCGGCGGCGGAGACATCGCCGTCCGCTCTTCTCCCGGTGACTGGGTGGGGGCATGCCTCCGGGTGGATGATGCCGTGCTCGTCAGCCGCGTTCATCGCGTCGTCGTAGCACTCCTGGTTGTGCGTGTTTTGCCGCCGCGTTGTGGTGTTGGCGGCGGTTCGATGCTCAGAGATGGGTTACGGAAAGCATAATCATTTCCTAAAAGCGTCAACTAGCGTGTCAAATGGTAAAGAGGTGTCCAGGTGACACGTTCGTGGCCCGGGGGTGGGTGAAATGTCCGTTGCCGTGAACCCGGCAGTATTATCTTGGACTTTGCTTGTGTCCGGGCACAGGACTTAAGTGCCGGGCCTCCAGACAGGTGCCACAATCAACATAGCTTAAGCAGCAAGGAAAAGCGGGCGGCATATCAAACAACCTTGTTTCGTCCATCTTTGTGGCATTACCGTTTATGCAGACAAAAGCATTCCTTTGTCTTTTTCGATATTGCGACGGAACGGTCGGTTTCGTTCTAGTCTTTCTTCCCAGTGAGTGTGGTTCGAGACCAAGGGTTAGAGACTTCCCTATTTTTCGAACGTGGAGGACTTGATTACAACGATCCGATTGGAGCCACACGTCTTATGACTGTCCTTGCTCTCCAGCCCCCCTGGTACTAAAGACGATGGACACTCATACACCTAACCACCAGCGGGCACTCCTCGAGCGAAACCGTGCGTGTGCGTCGACGTCTTTCCGATGAACGCGGCTGATACACTGTCAGAGTGGAGACAAATCAAAGTAGATTGGCCTTCGCGTGCTTTCCTAGAACATTCGCTCTGGTGTAATAATTGCCGATAGGTCTGTCAACCAAAACAGACCCGCATTGCTTGGTCCAGTTAACAGTTACCTTCAGCAACCGACCCGGGCAAGTCGGGTCGTACGCGGCCGTTTTCCCGTCCCGTTCTCCAATGCTCCTTTCCAGCAAGTCTCGACAGAATACCATCGGATCGTCCGGGCGGTGTAGGATAGATCTGCCGCACGTTGGGCGGATACGAAGGGTGGGTTATTTAGTGCAAACAACATGCGAGGCATTCCATGCAGAGTTGGGATCCCAAGCGGCAAGGTGTAGCGTGCAACGACCATGTACACGCGGGCTATTCTTGTGAGATCGTCTTTCATGGTTTCGGCTGTGCGTGTAGATTGAGAACGCTGCACCCACACCAACCTGCACCAACTCAGAGCTCTGAGAACGACGGACACGACGCCGCCACCTGCGAACGGACACAGCTTTTCTAGTCAGAAGGAGGGCTTGGAGGGTACACGCATCGCCAGCCGCACGCACTGCAATTGCTGGGCTGATATAGTCTGGGGACAAGAAGGCAACGTTGCTCAGTACAAGGTAGGACGCCATCGCCACATCCGAGGCAAATAAATGCTTGTAGGGCGTGCCTGGGATCCGTCCTTTATTATTGACGTGGGTAGGGACCAGTTGACCTTGCTCCGTGTTCTTTCACGTCGTGCACGCGTCTCTTGTAGATAATGAACCAAAATCACCATCATCAGCACACAGACTTCATCGGCGCGCCACCGCACACCGCCCAAAGATGAACGAATGCGCGCAATACGACAACATACGTACAGTAGTAGACTAGACTAGACTTACGTCGAAAGAGAGGTTGGTTATTCGTGCATATGCATCGCTGACGCATAATTTTTGACTCCTCGTACAGTCTACCATCGCTCCGCGTGTTTGGTCTTATGTTCGATTGCCTCTCCTCGTTTTCCATGGCACTGTTGCACATTTCTGCTGTGTGCATGTGTTGGGGAGTGTTTAGTGAAGAATGTTTTGAATGTACAAATCAAAGACACAGGGTGGAAATTGAGCTGGAAATGATGAGCACCTAAATAAGCCAGGGTCTGCAAAACTGTAGACTATCGCGTGACAAAAGCATAAGGTAAAGATGGCCAAACACGGCGTTCTGCGCGTTGTAATGTTGTCGCGAGGAACGAACGGCACATATCAACGGAAGATACACCATCTACGCGTACTGTTCGCCGGACAGCCCATGGGATATCCACCATTTTTATTTTTCCATATGCATACGCAGAAACGATAGATACGTGCCAAAGTCAGGTAGACTATGCTGTAGACGGCCCGATGTACATGGAGCCATCGTCTAGTCTACATGTGTGTAGTCTTAGTCATGTGGAACATAGACTAGTCCTTAATTTTGTACTGATATTGAGCAGTGCGCCCCCAACGCACTTGTAGATATATCAACCTATGAACGGTACGAGGTTGAAGATCGTGAATCCGTTCGAACGGTGGCCAGTCACTCCACTTTACTGTGCATACATTTGTTTCGAACTCTCATGCTTCTCGTTTGCCTATGCATACAAATCTGAAGTCTAGCAGACTACTGCGGGACCGAGCCGACGTTCGACGCTCGCAACAGGGGTGTGACTCGCCTGGCTGTCAGCCACTCCATGAGCGCCTTGAAGTTATAGCGCTCTAGGTAAGCAGCTGATGCCTCTGGTGAGCTCATTTTATTGATCTGTGCAGCATACAGGTCTCTGCACCCAGTTGCACGCAGTTTGACACTGCACGATGTCGGCGCGCGGTAGAAAAAAAATGTGGGTCGACGGTTACATTTTTCCGTGCGGGTGAAGAAAAAAAAAAGAATGATCCAAGTTGACCCATCTGTCCTTCAAATATGTTGAGATCTACAGCAGTACATGGAACACTATCTGGTCAACATTCATGTCCACTCAACGAAACATAAGCAGTTCACTACGCTGTGTCAAAGAGCCGCGCACTCGCCGCTTCTCCGAATGCCGCCAGTAGCTCGCCAAACGTACGGAGTCTCCTCTCCCTTTGCAGCGCTTGTTCTTAGAAACTACTCCTACAGCAGTCTCACTGAAAAGACCTACCCTTTCGAAACAAGGAAGGGATGTGGTTTGATGCAGTCTTTTCACGGGCAGGTTTAGTACAGTACAATACTGCCAGTATTTTCAGTATTGCAGTACCTTTGGCCATAATATACTGTACTGCACGCTTTAGTACAGCTTTCGATACTGGAATAAAAATACTGCACGCTTTAGTACAGCTTTCGATACTGGAATAAAAATACTGCACTCTCCAGTACAGCTCTCGATACTGGAATATACTGTACTGGCAGCACGGCTCTCGGTACTGTACTGTACTGGACGCTTTAGTACAGCTTTCAATACTGGAATAAAAATACTGCACTCTCCAGTACAGCTCTCGATACTGGAATATACTGTACTGGCAGCACGGCTCTCGGTACTGTACTGTACTG
>CACKRE030001720.1:6655-24905 GCA_902602495.3 Ectocarpus sp. CCAP 1310/34 | reverse complement strand
TACATCACCAAAACAGTCTCACCCGATAAATAAGTGGCGTAGGCCGCAAACAGTCTTTCCGTGATAGGGTGGTCGAACATGCCCTCTTGTGGTGGGTAAGGGTGTAACCAGGCCGCAGCGCTTTGTGTGGTATCGGTGCGCACCGGAGAGGGGTGGAGAGATGACGAGTATGCGAGATGGAACGCATTGGCAGCCCCCGTGAAATTCGGCGCGTGGCCTGATGAGATGGCTTCTCTGCCGTTGCCTGTAATCCGTGCTCCTCTGTTTTTTCCGTGTGTACAATATACGGTGATCGGGTGTGTAGATGCCCTCGTTCGGAGAGGCAGGTGTGACCACGCCGCAGAGCGTTGACGAACGAGGTGCAAAACCTAAAGATTATTCGCGGCTTGAGTCAAACGCTGATTCTTCGATGCCATAATCCCAACGTACAGGTCGTGAAACCCCACTCAACCGCGAAAGAGGGCACGAGAGGAGAGAGCTCTCGAACTGGTGACGTGTGGAGCGTGACGGTGTGGAGTGGGGCTGCAGGAGGTGAGAATTATTTTCACAAAGGCGACTGACTTGTTCGCGTATACGCACGGACACACCAACACGAAATCGCTTGTAGTGCTGCTTTATAGAGCGAGTTAACAAACACTTTGAACGGAGAGGGCGAGAATCAAACTGCGAAATTTCTTCAGACTTGACGCGCGAAGATTGTTGAACGAGAGCGCTCTTGTATTTTCGTTGGAGAGAGCGCAAGCAGGATCAAACTGCGATGTGCGCGTTGAGTGAATCTGTGCCTGTGGCGCTCTCCTAGAATTGTAGAGCCAGTGGCGTCGTAGCCGCTGACCGGAAAAACTTCAAGGGTGTAGCAACCCGCCCTTTGAAATTTACGTGATGGAGCGTGATAGCTCGAGGTGCGATAATGCGAAAGGCGTTGTAGCCTGGTGGCATGATAACCGGCAGGCGTGACAGCCTGGTGGCGTGATCGCCGTGGAGTGCTTGGGGGCGTGATAGCCCGTGGCCTGCTAGCCGGGAAAAGGGTTTGAATTGACACTGAGAACACGAAAAACCCACTACACAAATCCGTTGCAGAGGCATTCCATAGAGCAATAAATAATAAGAGGCAAAGATGGTGCCTCCAAACCCAATCCATAACAAACGCTGAACCCCCAAAATACTCCGCTCCGTCTCTTCAGTGAATTCAATGATTGCATTAATCTGACAATGCTGTGAGGATGTTCAACATTGTGTTTCGTCTCGCGCGCTCATTCGCAACCAGTTATTTCAAAAATGCCAGAGCGAGGGTTAAAACAGCGATGTGTGTTTTGTTTCGGCGCGCATATCGAATGAGCGCCACCGCTCCTTCTGTCTTCCATCAAACCAGTTCTATGAAAATGGGAAAGAGAGAGAGCAGAGCGAGGGTTAATTACATCTGCACTGCGTGTTTCTTTGGCGCACGTGTTGTTGAACGAGCCAGCTTTCCCTGTCGTCCAGCAAATTTCAAACTAGGCAAGCCAGTGAGGAGGATCTAACAGCAATGCGTGTTTTGTTGTGGCGCGCGCTCGTGTGTGTCGTTGAACGAGCGCCGCTCCTCCTGTAGTCCAGCAAACCAGTTGTTTCAATTTCAAAATAGGAAGAGAGAGTGAGAGCAAAGATCGGACAACCATGGGTGCCTTTTTTTGCGCGCGTCGCTGAAGGAGCGGCTCTCTTCCTGTGGTCCTGCAAACCAGCAAACCAGATATTTTAAACTTGGAGAGAGAGACCAAAGATCGAACCGCGATGTGTGTTCAGTTTTGTCGCGCGCGCGTGTCGTTGAATAAGCGCCGCTCCTCCTATCGTCCAGCAAACCAGTTCTTTCAAAATTGGAGAGAGCGAGCGAGCAAAGATCGGACAGCTATGCTTTTCTTCGGGCCCGTGTCGTTGAACGAGCGGCGTTCTTCCTTCGTCCAGCAAACCAGTTCTTTTTAAACCGAGAGGGAGATGGCAAAGATCGGTTTTTTTCGCGTACGCTCATATCGTTGAACCAGCGCCGCTCCTCTCGTTCAGCAAACCAGTCATTTCGAAATTGGAGGGACAGAGCAAACATCAGACTGTGATGTGTGTTTAGTTTTGTGGCGCGCGTGTCTCGTCGAACAGGCGCCGCTCCACCTATCGTTCAGCAAATCTGTCAAAATTGGAGGAAGCAGAGACCACGGTGGTGTGCATGTGTTTTCGCGCACCCTCGTATCATTGAACGACCGCCGCTCCTGTCGTGCAGCAAATCAGTTACTTTGGTATTGGAGAAATGGCAAAGACAAGACAGCAATGCGTGTTTGTTTTGGCGCGAACTCGTAGCGTTGAAGGAGCACCGCTCCTGCTGAGGTCCAGAAAGCCAGCTCTTTTAAAATAGGAGAGAGCAAAGATCGGACAACAGCAGGTGCTCTCTTTTTGCGCGCGTTGCCGAACGAGCGGCGTTCTTCCTGTGGTCCAGCGAACCAGTTCTGTTAAACTAGGAGAGAGAGACCAAGGATCGGACAGTGATGTTTTATTTTGGCGCGCGCTCGTATCGTTGGGCGAGCGCCGCTCCTCCTGTGATCCAGCAAACAAGTTTTTTGAAATGGGAGAGGGCAAAGATATGACTGCGATGTGTGTTTCGATTTGTTGCCCGCGCGTATCGTTAAACGAGCGGCGCTCTTCCTGTCATCCAGCCAGTCCTTGAATAGAGAGAGAGCAAGGTTCGGACAGCGATACGTGCTTTCCTTGGCGCTCTTCCTGTGGTCCAGCAAACCACATGTTCTTAGTAGGAGGAGAGCAGAATCGGACACCTACGCATGTTTTCTTTATGCGCAAGTGTCGCTGAAGAGCATTGGAGAGAGCAAAGATCAGACAGCGATGTGTTTGTTTTGTCGCGCGCTCGTATCGTTGAACGAGCGGCGCTCCTCCTGCCGTCCAGCAAACCAGTTCTTTGAAAATAGGAGAGAGAGCAGATCGTACAGCTATGTGTGTGTGTGTGCTTTTATTATTAGCATCGACCGCGCTAACCGGCTGACCAATGAAAAGACGTCAGTCTCAGTGCGGCGGGAAACACAAAATGTTTCTATAGTCCACTATCTGGGACCCCGGGACCGAGCGTCGTAGGGGGAGCTACGCTATTCTCAGGATTAAAGACAGATACCGTAGTAATAACAGAAGAAAACTGCACGTGTCTACTAAGACTGTCACCCTGCACTCGACTTCGTTTAGGAGTGCTCTCTCTATCATTCTTCTTGCTTTCACCACTACTACCATCACTATTCTCATCGTCATTTTGGCAGCAACTTTTTGGCAGCTCTTCTTCTTGTCTGTCTCTCCGTCTTTTGTTGTGCGGGAGGTCCTCTGGCTCGAAGCTCTTGCTCTCTTCCACGCCATGATTCCCTTCTCGACTGCTGTCTTGGTCTCTGTCTTGTCCTCCTCTTGTTCCCTCTGTTCCTCCTCCTTCATCGTTGCCACTCGAATTTCCCTCATCGCCATCATGATGATCGTTTTCGTTTGTACTACTATCGAAATCCCAACCTATTGGCCGGGGTGGAAATTGATCCATGAGCAGTCCATGACGTTTAAAAACATCACGAGTTCGTACGGACAGGAAACGAGCCAGCTCGAAAGTAAATCGTCTCCGAATCCTATTCGTATGAAAAGCCTTCAGGCGAATCAAGGCTGTTTCGTCGGCGAAATTCCCTTTGCAAAAGGCTTCGTATGCCAAGTGGTTGGCGATAGCTACGATAAGTCGATTGGTGCCTTTGCCAAGACCACCATACGTCGAAAAAGCAGCAGTAAGGAGGGTAGATCTAGACGGGTTGAAAGTTCCCGCATAGTGTTTTGCCTTACTTGCAGCTCGATCTTCGAGGGCGGATCCTGGCGTTTGGAGTGACTTGTCGATACTTCGCCTAGCAGATGGATTGACGACTGTGACATCTATAAGGATGGATTTGGTGCAGAGTTCCTCTTCTTTATCTCCTGCGTGTAATCCTGGGGGGATCACTAAATCCATCTTGTAGAGCCCTCTTCCCCTACCAGTGCCTGTAGTATATGGGGAAGAGTCTTCAACAGCGATTGGCATGTGGCATTCGCGTAATGTCTTTAACAGCACGCGAACCATCCTATTGTGCAGGAAGGTTGAGGCGCCGGTCTTCGCGCAGACCAGGGAATGGGGTCGGCTCAACCGTTCCATACACGGTGACAATGCACCTGCGCTGCAAAGTCTGCCTGTATCGTAGTCAGTTCGGTCGTGACTCCCCAGTACACGACCGATCGATTCTCGATAGAGGTCAGGTAGCATCCGTTCATCCATCGAAAGCCCCTGCGTTGTCAGCCATGATAGAACCCCCTTGTCTTTTGCTTCCTCCAAGCGAATCAAGGCTCTCTTCTTTGAGGTTTCCTGGGATCCTGCTTTTTTCAAGTCTGTTACTACCATATGGCGGACTGCTGCATGAAGGGGCTTCGACAGGACGGCTTGAGCTCCGAAGACTTGATAGTACCGGCCAAATTCATTTCGCCCGCATGTCGACGGAGATGGTGGTTCCTCGTCAGGGTTGTCGTCTCCATTTTGTCTCTCGGCTACTACCTTCCCGGCCTCCATGAGATAAACCCCTCGAAGAGTGGGAGTTAAATCGTCAGATGTAACAAGTTTAGTCCATGACTGACCAACAGCTCTTTCGAGCTTGTCTTTGGTGATGATCTCTTTTAGTTTCTTGAGGGAGTCAATCAGAGCTAATCCTGTTGGTAGCTGTGCAAGTTGCGGTAGGCATTGTTCAATGGTGAGTCCTGTTGATGCCTGCACTGACTTGGAGAACACTAATGCTTGCCCTGCCACAAAAGCCGATTCTCGAATGAGAACACTGCTCGTAATTCCAAGCCCCCCTTCACGTATGGGCAGGTGCACCTGTGCCCGAGCTGAATCTTTGAAGAAGTCGACCTCACTCTTCTCTGGGTTTGCGCGTACCTCTTCCACGGTTGGAATTCCCACAGTGTTTGCCATTTTGCCGAGAACGATCTTGCTTACTGCCCATATCATCAGGTTGTCATGTTCTCTTGCGGCAGTGTTGGTAATGCTCGGTGCAATCGTTCTCAGCAGATGAAACAAGCGTGGAACGCCAGACAAACGTAGCAGTTGGTAGCTCGCTTGCGGGTCGTCAAGTGTGGAAAGGCGGCGTATCAACTCAGCAGGGTTACCGCGGGCGAAGTTGGTGACGAAACTCCTCTGGAAGCACTCTGTCCCTACTGGGACTCCAACAATGGCCATACCACCTTCAGCAACCGAGAGACCCGTTTTCGTCAAATCTCGCTGTTCGTCGTTTGTCAAAGAGGAGAAGAATAATCCTTCTGGGAAAAGGACTTTCGATTTCGGGAGGCTGAGCTCAATGCCTTTTTGCAGCAGGTGGTCTTGGATCCAGTTGGTTACGGTGGCGATGGCCTGAATATTTCTAGCCAAACCTGGTGGAAGATGCACTTGGAGGTCGTCGACGTATCCAATGAGCTTGGCTCCTGGCACTGGTGGCTTGTTGTTGAACTCTTTCATGATATCAAGAAGTCCTACACAGAAGCCAAACCCTCCCAAATTGCAGCCTTGTTGAACTCCGCGCTGTGAAAGAACAACCTCGATCGAACCATCTTCCATTTTGAACAGAAGTTTCGCCTTGGTTCGAGCGTAGATGTTCCCGAAGTACTTCGCCAAGTGTGGCGTATGAGTGGCCACTGCTGGCAAGATGGAAGATCTGCGCATGCTGTTGTAAGCGTTTTTCCCATCAAAGGAGAGAATGGTGCTGCCTTGCTGGTGGCTGAGGGCTGCTGTGGAAGCCACTATCTCAACTCCTCCTGGAACACCACCTCCGAACTGATTTGCTGCTTCGAAGATGTTCGCAATTCCTCCCTTGTACTGGTGGCAGAAGCTGCCGCTGATGATGCGACGCAAAACCCCCCCAACTGCAATCGGCCGTTTTTTCTCTCCCAGCGCTGAAAGGTTGGCACTGGTGTGGAGGTTCCAAAAGAAATCCGGAAGCTCGTCTCCGTAGTAGAAGACTTTAAAGCTGAAGTCCGCCAAGGTTTCAGTAAAAAAATCACTCATCCCACCAGCTTGGAGATACGAAAAACGAAGACCATCAGGCCCCGGAGCACTCTGAGGGTTGGCTTTCTTTACCGTCTGCTTGATGAACTTGATTTCGAATGGTTCATCAGCTTCGGCGACGGAGTCGATCTTGTGCGTTTTTATACGATCTCCCGCAGCTTTGATGCTGGAATCCCACGCAGTAGCAATATCGTCAGGATCTTCGTTAGGGTGTAGGTTGCGAAGATGCTCCAGCGTGTCGTTGTTGCGCGGTGAAGGTGCTGGGGAGATTAAGGCATTGGCAGCTTTAGTGACGCCTCCGCTTTCGTGCGCAAGTCTTGTGGCTCTTCTTTGGCGATTGTCTTCAGTATCCGCATAATACTGAAGTCGACGATTCTTCTCGTACATCATGAGCCAGGCGATAGGTTCACTCAGATCACCATTTGCAAAGCGGTTAAATCGGGATACCCTGTTCATCCTTCCATCAGTCGATCCATGCAATGCTGGGGTAAGATGAAGCAACTTTGTTGCTCGGACAAGTTGGAGTTGTCTTTCAACACGTGCTACTTCATATCTTTCCGCTGCAAGAGGAGACAGATCTGAGGTATCTGACTTCTGCTGATCTATGTGTACAGCTCCAAGTGCTTGCACGAAGAGGATGACGACATGTTGGAAGTGTTTGCAAAATACTTTCGCCAGTTGCGGATCGATGTGTTTGACTGTCGAAAAAATTGACGTTTCAAGAGTATCTTGTCGAACCTGATCCAGGGCACTGCTGACGTCGTCGAGGTCCCACGGTAATAGGAGTTGCCGCCTGTCGTCATCATCCTCTTGCGGTGGCTGCAACGACCCAGAGAGAGATGGAGATGATGTAGTACCTGGTTCGCAACAATGCTTGGTGCGTGGAGAGAAAAGGTCGCCGCATGTGCCACATGCGGCGTAACCAGGTGCCTGGCTGCTCGAGCGCAAGGATCCAGGAGGAGACAAACTGAGTAGTAGCTCTTTTCCTCGACCTTTATGCTGACGTTTTTGGTGTGTAGCCAGATTCCTCGCCGTCAGGTTCGTTGATCCTTCGCTGATGCAGAGGGGGCATGAATACCGTACTTCCGTTGGGCATCGTGGCGCAGGTCCAGGTACGGGTGATGGTGGTGCCAAATCTTGGTTCATGACACCACTCATTGCCGATGCGACTGGAGGCTCCAGTGCACAGCGACTCCACGTCAGTCCATCAGTATACCGCTGCTGCTGCTACTACCTTCCACCACGCTACTGAGCGTGCGTGGTGTGTGTGTGTGTGTGTGTGCGTTTTTCGCGCGTGTCGCTGACCGAGCGGCGCTAGTCTTCCTGTCATCCAGCGAACCATTTATTTCAAATCAGTAGAGCAGGAGATTCAAACATGATGTGTGTTTCGCGTAGAGTGCGCGCTGAACGAACGCCGCTCCTCCTGCCGTCCAGTAAACCAATTGTTCCAAAATAGGAGAGAGGGAGGTTCCAACAACGATGTGTGTTTTGGTTCGCCCGCGCGCGTCGCTGAACAAGCGCCGCTCTTCCAGCACTTCAGTTGCTTCTTCAGTTGCATCAAAATAGGAGAGAAGGAGGTTCCAACAGCGATGGGTGTCTTGTTTAGGCGCGCGCGTGTCGCTGCATGGGCGCCGCTTCATCTGTCGTTTATCGGACCAACTTTTTTTTTAACAGAGAGGGAGGGTCCAAGCTGTGTTTGCTGAGTCTTGGCGCGCGCGTGTCGCTGCATGGGAGAGGCAAGTTCCAACAGCAATTGAGTTTTGATTTGGCCCGCGCGTGTCGGTGCACCATCGCCGCTTCTCTTTTTGTCCAACAAATCAATTATTTGAAGGTGGAAGAGCGGGAGATTCCAGTAGCAATGTTTTGTTTTGGCGCGCGTGTATCGATAAGCACCCTTTGTCCCGTCGTCCAGCAAACCAGTTCTTTCAAAATTGAAGAGACAAAGAGCGAGGATCGGGCTGCAATATAGACTATGTGTGTTTATTTGGTGCGCGTGTCGTTGAACGAGCGCCGCTTTTCCTGTCGTCCAGGGAATCAGTCTCTTTAAGATGGGAGAGACGGAGAGCGAGGATCTGACAGCCATGCGTGTTTTGTTTTGGCGCGCCCGCATACTGTTGAACGAGTCCCGCATCTCCTGTCGTGCAGTAAACCAGTCCTTTCAAAATGAGAGAGGGATGGTCAATCAGCCGTGTTTTTTGTTATGGCGCGCATGTCTTTGAACGAGCGCCGCTCCTCCTGTCGCCTAGCAAAGCAACTGTGTTTCAATATAGGCGAAAAGGAGACCAAGGATCCGACAGCGATAAGTGCTTGTTCTGGCGCGCGCGTGTCCATCTCCCGTTGTCCAGTAAAACAGTTCCTTATAAGTGGTGAGAGACAGAGGGAGGATCAATTAGACATGTGTGTTTTGTTTTGGCGCGTGCATCGACGAACGAGCGCCGCTTCCCCTCTCGTCCAGCAAAAAAGTTCTTCCAAATCAGGAGAGGGAGGTTTCGTTTTCGCGTGCGCGTTTCACTGAACCAGCGCCGCTCGTCCTTTCGTCTCACGTCGTCCCATATATCACTTCTTGCAGAATTGGAGAGATAGCAACAAAGATCAAACAGCACCATGTGTTCGCTTTGTCGAGCGCGTGTGATGAACGAGCGTCTCTCCCCCCGTCGCCCCACGTATCAGTTCCTCAAAGGAGGAGGCTCAAACACCAACGTGTATTTTATCGCGCGCATGTCGCTTAACGAGCGCCGATTCCCCTCTCGTCCAACCAGTTATTTCCAAGTCAGGATAGAGGGAAGCCAACAGCGATGAGTGTTTAGTTTTGGCGCGCGCGTTTCGGTGAACGAGCGGCGCTCTTCCTGTCATCCAGCAAACCAGTTTTTTCAACCAGGGAGACAACGCGGGAGGATCAAAGTACGATGTGTGCTTTGTTTAGGCGCGTGAGCGTCGCTGAACGAGCGCTGCTCCTCTTGTCGTCCAACATACCAATGTGTTCAATGTCCGAGAGAGAGCGAGGATCATACTCCGACGAGTCTTCAGACTTGGCGCGCGCGTGTCGCTGAACGAGCACCGATCAAGAGATCAGTAACTTTAATCCCTCCCGTTGTCTTGAGCGCCGACCTCCTTATCGTTCGGCACACCGTTTTTTATTTTGTGAGAGTTAGTATCGCTCCCGTCTTCTTGACCAATCTCCGTGTCGGTTGTCTCACCGTTTTCCGTTTCAATATCGATATTCACATAATTGCGCCAAACCACCAGCTGCGGTCGTCCGTCGGAAGATGTGTGGCGCGCGAGAGCAGATGGTTTCAACCCTAACAAAAGGTTCGTACGGGTACACGCATCCATTTCTAGCACGATATACCTAACCCCCGGCCCCGCTCTGCCGGCAAGCGCACACAATCCTCCTCACGGTAGTGCACCTTTTTCCCCGGCCATTGCTTTCTTTGGTGACGGATGTCCACATATATATTTTCCCGCCTTTGAAAACTGCTCTCTCTCTTCGCATCCCCCTTGTTATTTGTTACGGTGGCTCACAAGACACGCGCCACGGAGAGCGCCTGTATCTTCTCGATTATTGTTGCTGCTGTACGGCCGTCTGAATGTGGTGAAAGCGATGAGCGCCCTCCTTTATTATTTTGAACCGTGTGTATCGTTTAACAGCAGAGAAAAGAGATCAATCGCGCCGATAGAGACCCCAGTGCCACGGGTATTGATCATGCCTGCCGCGGAGTCTTACGAACTGTGTTCGTGTGTTGTTTTTGGATTGCAGTTTTTCTTGTGTTGTTGGCGGGAGATGGCTCCTGAGCGCGTTTCTTTATGACGTTTCTTTGTTTGAAAGGAACTGTCTGTCCGATTGGAGGTCGTTCGCTCTCGTGACGGAACTACATTTTGTTTGCCCGCGCGGGTGTTTCTGCAGATGATAACGCTGTGTGTTTATCACGCGGGATTGTACCTTTTAGGGCGCAATAACATGTCTTGAAAACATTAGGGTGTGTTTAGGGTATAGTATTTTTAGTCACGTACGGAAAGTAGTACCACGACCTCCTCTGAGAGTAGAGGATACCCCACCGATACAACCACCCCTGGTCGGTACTCGGGTACGCCAGGGCAACGAGAGTACTCTGCGTCCTGCGTACTCTGTCCTCTTGCAGGCACACACACGCGCAATTGCACCGCTGCTTCCAAAGTATGCCCTTCGGCCGGGTGCCGGGTAGGTACCCGGGTGAATACCCGAGCAAGTCAAGTAGGGTACCGAGGGTAGACTAGTACTAAACCTACCCGAGGGTCCGAGGGCAGAGTAGAGTATGGGGAGTAGTACTAAACCAATTGTAGAGTAGAGTATGGAGCGAGTACTACTAAATCTACCCGACGTTATAGTAGAGTATGGCAGGAAATACTAAACCTACCCGAGGGCAGAGTAGAGTATCGACGGTAGTACAAACGGTACCGTGAGAGTACAGTTTACGAAACCGGTACCCGACCCAGTACAGTAGAAAATGGATAGCTTTACTAAAACCTACCCGAGTCTGGAGTAGAGTATGGAGAGCTTTACTACCTACCCGAGCCTCGAGTAGAGTATGGAGAGCTTAACTAAAGCTACCCGAGCCTCGAGTAGAGTAGAGTATCGGGTAATACCCGCGGAGAGGCTTTGTAGCCACCCCAAACACAACCTTGAAATTTTGCGCTAGGATGAAGCAACAGGTCCGCATCATTCCAAAACTTGAAGTTTCTCCGCTTGAAATCGAGCAGCGTCCGTTCTCCTCAGGGCCAAATCAGTTGTACATCTCGGCATGATGTAACGAAATAGAATTGCCAAGCAGATGTTGTAGCGTTCAACACCCTTACTTTCGTCTGCGTGTTGACATTCCCTGTTTTTGTCCCGTAGAAATACAAAACTCCAAAGTTCGCGGGGGTCATGGCGGCCATGGCCAATGATATCGAAGTTTTCAAGGGCAGCTACGAACCGAATAGCAACTATGGCATGACCGCCCATTAATGATTTACATGGGTGGATTGGGTGGGGGGAGAGTCTCACGAGGTAGTTTTTTTTTCCCATCAGTTTCGAGGCAGTACTACCGCAATTACGTTCATCTGCCTGCTGGTATAGTCTGCAGTCAGGGTGTTAAAGCTTTTAAGCTTACGCACTTACTTGTCGTCTCCCTTCGCCCTGTGCCTCGACCGATCACCGTTCGCCGGCACTTTCGTACAACCGTAACGGTGGAATTTGACGGCTCGAGAGTCCAAAAAAAAACTGGCAGGCAAAGGGAGTAGTCTAACCTTCTCCGTCAAGTCCCAGGTGGGGATATCACTGCTTTTGAAGCTTCAGAGCTAGACGTGTGATTTTATCCTTTAGTGGCGTTCTTCCGAGGTCGTAGCGCCTTGGGCAACCCGAATCAGAGATGAGACCTTGAGACGATAATACTGCCATGAGAGAGGCCTTTCGAACGAACCTGGTCTCTACTCCCTGGCCGTGTACGTTATTCAAGTGACAATTTCGTAGCATGGCCTGGCTGAGTATTTTTTTCCGCGCTGCTGTACCGCTTGTTGCGAGTGAAAGAGCAGGAAAAATATAGACGTTGTGCACAATACGCTGTGCTGACGTACAAGGCGGATGCGTCACGATACCAGTCCGCTGCTCACAACGGCGGGATCGGTTATTATGACGTTTCCAATCGTTTTTCATAACAACTGCCGAAAAAGAACAGATACATACGTGGGGACCTGTAGCTAAACCACATCATGCCAACATATTTTCTTTGGTTGCTGCTGGTCGCGCCCTTCCTCCCGTCCCCCTCCCCAGACCTGGGGGACTGCGTTCGACCTGTACGTGAACAACACAAAGTTCAAGTATCTGCCGGACATAGCAACACAGCGCAGGGGGGCGCCGATGCCGTCCGCTGCACCTGCCGCGGATACCATTATCTGCGGCAACGGCGGCATTGCTGGACACTACGCCGTCGGGTGCGCCACGCCCTCAAACCCACCAGCAACCTCCAACTCCGATGAACAGCGCCACGAGGAAGGTACCTCCAGGGTTAATGTGGAGGTCGAGGTGACTGCGAACTTCGGCCACGAAGAACAGCCGACGTCGAACTCCACCCACGGCGACGACGGCTTCCTCAGCGATTTCCTATCATCAATGGTAGGTTAGGCACGGCTTCACGCACGCCACAAGAGGCGTCGTCGAGCAGACGATGCACTATGGAAGACGAGAAGGGCAAACAAAGCAGTCTTCTTGCTCGTCCTCCGGGTGAGCCTGCCGTCCTCAGGGGAGGTGGTTTCGTACGTGACGCCAATTATCCAGCCCTCTTCGGGCGGAAGCGTGCCCCCCATGGTCTCCGCTGCACCCCAAGTATGATTCTGTTTGGGTGTTGTCCGGTTACTGCTGCTGAGGCATCCCGTCCTAGAATGCTTCTGTTGTACCCTGTGCGAACGCCCCTTTCAAACACAAAAACGTTGATAACACCCCCGGGGGTGCACGTTGTTAATAGGAAGGAGTATTTTGTTTGGCCCGCCACTTTGTCTTCCCTTTGATTTGTGTTTATGGACGTCTCAAGGCTCGTTCTCATGCATGTGCGGCATTTGTTTCGAAACATTGTCGTCGTGACGTCGTCGTTGCTGGCGTTGTTGTTTCGTTCTGGTGGTGGCAGTGGTGGTGGTGGTGGTGTTGTTGCCGTTGGTGGGGGTGGTGGGGGTGATAGTGATGGAGGCCGCTATTCCGTTCGCTGTGCATGTTGTGGATCTTTTCGTTTTATATTCGCTGGACGGCGCCCGTTTTTCTGACTATTTGAGCATATCTCTGCCATGAAACAGCAAAGCAGATCAAACCGTGACCCTAATAATAAAAACAAAATAAAAAGCCGAGTTAGATCCATATTACGGTGGGGGACGACGGTGGGGGACGAAACGCGGCAAACCATATTTAACAACATATTCGCCTGATTGAGAGCGAAGTATCTGATTGAGAGCGAGAGCCAAAAAAATTGAAATTTCGGGTCCAGACGCCTCTTGCCATTTCTTGGCAAGTAGGGGACGGGCTATTCCAAGAAGCGGTGCAAATTGAAGGTCTCATCAGCAGCTTCGCGAGCATATGCGTGTCATCGTCATCGGATGCTGCAGCGAGGAGCTAGACAAGTTGCTAGATTTGCCCAGATTGGCTATTTCTGCTCAAACTGTTTCAGGGCGGTATCGCGTCGGGCGGTGGGCTCTGCTGTAGCTTCTGCTCCCCGCTGTAGCTCCACAACGAGAGACTCCCACAGGATGACCAGGGTAGCGGCTTGAAGCTACGGGCTAGCCCTTCAATTCAAGCTACACAGCAAGCTCCACCTCTCAGTGGTAGTCCGGCTACAGCGTATCGCGCAATCTCGCTCTCAATCAGATGCTACGCTCTCAATCAGGCGAATATGTTGTTATTTCCGATTAGAGGCTCCGGGAAACGCGGTAAACCATATTTCCGATTAGAGGCTCCCCGTCCGCAAGCGCAAACCGCAGCATCGAATATTAATTAAATCAGGACCCGAAAAAAATCGCCCCATTTATTTAACAAGGGCAATGCTAGCTTCACCGGTGGAGTAGGTTATTATTTGCCCCACCAGGCCGATCTCCTCCCACAGAGCTCCAATCGACCTCAAACCATTTGTATCGTGTAGGTATGGACTACAGCTATCTGCAACGCTAATTACAAGCTAAGTCCGACCGGTGGCTGCAGAGATATGCTGAAAAGGGGGGTTCCGCAGCATGCCAGGAAGCAGTAATCGTCTCGAACCTCCGTCCACACCGCTCCAATTGACCTCAAATATTTTGTATCGTGTCTGCACGGTCCATGCCGTTCTTCCAAGCTATCGGACATTCACATCCGAATAGCTTAACTGCTCCACCAGGCCACACTCTATGTACCTGGCGCTGTTTGTCTTACGAAGACTTGCCTTGTGTCGGCACGGCTCACAGCTATCATACAAGCCATCGGACACCCCGATCGAACCAGTGGGTGCAGAGAAACGCCCACCCACGGGGGCTCAGGGACTCAATGGCCGGTGGAGCAGATAAGCTTAACTGCTCCACCAGGCCAAACTCTATCTACCAGGTGCTGTTTGTCTTACGAAGGCTTGCCTTGTGTTGGCCCGGCCCACAACTATGATACAAGCCATTTCACACCCCAATCGGACCAGTGGGTGCAGAGAAACGTCAACCCACGGGGGCTCAGCGGCTCAATGGCCGGTGGAGCTTAGCTGCTCCACCAGGCCAAACTCTATCTACACCGGGCGCTGATCGTCGTACGAAGACTTTCATTGTGTCGGCCCGGCCCACAACTATCATACAAGCCACCGGGAACCCCAATGGGACCAGTGGGTGCAGGGAAACGCCCACCCATGGGAACTCATCGCCCAAAGGCCGGTGGAACAGATATGTGGCCGCTGAGCCATTTCCTCGTCACATTTACTCTATCATTTAGTCATATTCACTGTTTTCCCTGATCACATACTACGCTGTAATGGGATACACTGTATCACACACACTGTATTCGCTGAAGGGATGCACGGTATTCCCTGGTCAGATACACTGTATAGCCTGAGCAGGTTCACTGTATTCCCTCATCACGTACCATGTTTCCCTAATCAGGTTCACTTCATTCCCTGATGATCAGGATCGCCGTATTCCCTCGTCAGATACACTGTATTCCCTGATCAGATACGCTGTATTCCCAGAGGAGATTAATCGTGTTCCCTCATCAGATACACTGTATTCCTTCATGAGATTCACGGCCTTCTATGGCGTGCACATCTGATGAGGGATACATTGGATCTGATCTGGGAATACAGTGAAAAGTGCAAGGAATATGGTAGTGTATTTTTTGAAGAAGGAATACGGGGATCCTGACCAGGGAATACAGTGTATTTGATGAGGGAATACAGTGAAACGAACGAGGCAATACGGTGTATCTGATGAGGGAACACAGTAAATCTACTCGAGTATGAGTGCGCCGTAGCCCCCCTCGCGCGGGGCTCAGCCTCTCGAGTGATGTCTTGCGTTGGTGCGCTTTGCTAGGTTGTCGTTGGCGACACCTCTTTTTGGGGGTTGTTTTAGCGATCGAGGCGATGCCAGCTACATGTTGATCGAGCCGGGATGTACGAGATCGCGCGAGCGAGGAGGACGAGAGCGCTGTGACAACGGCGACGACGGCTGTGGCTGGCTGCACACCTGCTTCTGGGTTTGGTTTGTGTTAGAATTAGAGTATTCCCTTGGTGGTGTAACTTGTTGATGCAATGCGACGGCCCGTACATACGCATGATTGAAACACACAAGAAACATGCCAGCATATTGTTCAAATTATGTTAAGAATCATAGTCGCTTCACCAATGTGACCGAAACAGATTTCTGTGGCTGGTCAGACTGTGTGGGGCAGGTCCAAACATCGCAGGAAGAAGATATAACCTATCTTCACCATTGTCTGCAACGCGCGGACCCTGCACTTGTTTCTTGGTGTGATGCGACAAAATCTTCATTTTTTTCTCGGTGTTTTCATGCCTCCAGACAGTGTAGTTTTTGTCTTTTTTGTCGTCTAGCGTTGTTTTCGTGTCGACTGTTCGATGCACAGTATTTGACCCATATCTTTGATTCTCGAGGGGTGTCTCGGTGCATTGTGGTTCTGCTCTGGCTGAGTGCGACACTCAGACCATGTTCTGTTTGTCAATATTCAAGGTTGAGTTCGTTCCTCCGTGCCGCCGAGACTAGTTGTGAGAATTTAAGCTCTGTGACTTGAATAGTGAAATTCGAATAGCCTCATTTCTATCAGCTTTTAGCTTTTCAAAGCGCAACATTCGACTCCTGTCTTTGCTTCTAAAAGAGAGACATCTTCATCCGAGAGAAAAAGGTACTTAGCGAACGGTTGTGGTGCTGCTCTGGTGGCGTGAGACACTCAGGCCAGGTCCTGTTTGTCAATATTCAAAGCTGAGTTCGTTCCGTCGTCCTGCTGAGACTCGATTGGAAGAACAAGAGACAAGAGTTTATTAATGTACTTTGAAAAGCTCTTCGTCTATAGTGGTAGTGATTTTCTCCATCATCCCACACCACCCTTGGCGGAGGACTGGGGCTGACATGGCGTTTGAACTCTGTGTATGTTCCGGAACCACCCTTGGCGAAGGACTGGGGCTGGCATGGCGTTTGCAATTTGTGTATGTTCCGGAACCAACCTTGGCGGAGGACTGGAGCTGGCATGGCGTGCTTGTTTTGTTGTTTTTGGCACTCTTGTGTATGAACCAACCTTGGCGGAGGACTGGGCTAGCATGGCGTGCTTGTTTTGTTGTTTTTGCACTCTGTGTAGGTTGCGGAACCCCCCTTGGTGGAGGACTGGGCTAGCATGGTGTGCTTGTTTTGTTGTTTTGCACTCTGTGTAGGTTCCGGAACCTCTCTTGGTGGAGGACTTGGCTAGCAGGTAGGTGTGCTTGTTTTGTTTTTGCTTGTCTCCGGTGTGCCTTTTTGCCGTGTCCCCTTTTGTGTTTCTTTCCTGCACGTTTCGTGCGTGCATCTTCCCTACCTGAGGATGGTGGCTCAGGGCGACGCCTGAAGCTTGACGACCAAGCACCAGATACACATTTAGACAGTTTGGCACGATGACGGCGTACGAAGAAACAGTAGATAGCGGCCGCGCGCATCTGACCCACAACCTTTCGCGCGGGCGTCCGGGCGTCCGACCTTGAAACAGAGGTTTCCGCGTACATATTTGAAATCCATCGTCGTCGTTGTCACAAGTCGGGCGGGACCTCCTCCAAGCTCGCCTTAGATGACGGCCGCGTGCATTTGACCCACAACACAGCCCACACATATTTTTGTAGCGCGCGCCTCCGGCCCTGAAACGGATTCTCAAGCCGGGACCTCCTTCACGCGCGCCGAAGCGACCACATCAACCAATGAGCCTATGAAAATGGAAGTGGGGCGCTATTTTTCCCAACAAACTTACCCGTCGTCGCCATCGCTTTACATTATTCAGTTTCACACTAGCATTTGAGGGCCACACGTGTCCAGCGGGACGTGCAGCGCGGGTGGGTTGGGGTCGTCGCTATGCCGGGTATATGCATAATAAGAAACAATAAAACGCCGTGGCAAAGAGAAGTGTACCCCAGGGTCACGGTTTGCGCCGTTGGGGGTGTCGGCGTTACCTGTTCTCGTGCCGCCCGTGCCGAAGTCCTGGGTCACCGCCGCCTCTGCGCGCACCGACCGCGGCAGCCAGGTTTCTTATTTTTTCACTCCTCAAGGATACGCTATTCTATACCCTGCAGAACATCAAAGTATTTCTGAGGTTGGGTTTTCCTCTCGAACCTCTGGAAAGAAACCCCCTGACCAATCGATGCCACAAGAAGGGATCGGTGCCCGGCAAGGAGAAAACCGCTGTACCCCGAACAAGTAGCAGGCTCAAGAAGGCAGTGACTCGCTCACGGCCAAGTGTGTGGTGCGAGTTGTCGCATTTCCAGGCTCGTCGTCTGTTTCTCAAGGTGGGCCTTGGTCGCCATCTCGTGCCTCGAGACCTACCCACCGCGAAAAACCCCAACAGGCTGTGTGAAACGCTGACGACGAGCATGCTCAAAGCTTCATGTGTCAAGATGCTGGAGGTTATGAAATTCATCTCCGAGGGATCGTTCGGCCACGTCTTCCGCGCGCTGAGAAATGATGGCACCAGAGTATTCGCGCTTTCTGCTTGTTTCCGCGAACGAAAATAATGGGCGAAGCCGTTGCTCAAAAGAGTTTCCACAGTAAGGGTCTTACCCCCAAGATACTAGGGTACTGTAATTCCAAGCCAAATAACCGACTGAGAAAATCGGCACACGAGCTTATTTATCGGGTGAGACTGTTTTGGTGATGTATTAACTTCACGGGAGGTAGACGACCGTCCTTCACACGGACGAAAGAGGGAGTGCTCAAAGAGCGGCTCCCACAGCAAGGAGGGGCCCCGTGAATCATCGCGGTGCCCCCTATCAAACGGTTATCTTACCAGTCTGCGTGACACAAAATCATCCAGCACATGTATCCAACAGCAATGTTCGCAGACTCACGAACACCCTCCCTGGTTCTTCACGCAAGTGACTAACCATCAATTGGGCAAGAACGCCCCAGGATACATCAGAAAATACCAACATGGTAACATATGGAGGGGAAACCCGGCGTCCGGGCAAAACCCCTCAAGGAAAAACCCTTCCACCA
>CACKRE030001719.1:6089-17906 GCA_902602495.3 Ectocarpus sp. CCAP 1310/34 | reverse complement strand
TTTTTTCTGTTTCTTCGTGGGGTCGTGTATGCCGGGTTTTGAGACCACGGGCTCCCAATCTCTCTTTTTTAGAGCTAATGTGAGAAACAACAACAAACAAACAACCTCACTAAGACCCACACCCATATCGGAGGGTGAACACGCCGCTGCCAAAGCAGTCACACGAGATCGCCATACGCAAAGTTCACGCGAACCCGCATTCGACCTAAACGAGACATCACCTGGTAGCAACGAAGAGACAGCCCCGGGCACACACGCCCCTCGATCGACGCCCACGCCCGCCGCCGCCAACGCGGCGGCCCCAAGCGCTCGGGAACCCGGCCTCGCTGTCTGATCTACGCTCCCATACGACTGTGGAGTTGGCCCCGCCGAAAGGCAGAGCCCGTGTCCTCAGTTGCTGCCATCTCCCCGGCGAACGACCAGCGCCGACGAGCCGCTTCCGCCATCGGCCGCGGCGCCCGAGGCTCCCCCTCCACCCGAAGCGCGGCCCCCACCGCCGCCGCCACCCTCGCCGCCCCCAGTCGCATGGCGGAACACGCAGGAGTCGCCCCACCTGCATGTTGGGGAGTCGCGATATTCGAAACACACCTTCGACCGGCGTTTGGAGTCCCCACCCGCGGAGCGGGAGTCCCCCCGCCGTCGCTTACCCCCACTCGATCCAGAAGAACCTCCACCACCCACAGTCCCGAACATCCGTAGCGCAATGCTCCCGGACATGGAGAAGCCGTTGATGCCATCGAACCGAGGAACCGGCGGGGGGCCAAAGCGCTCGAAAGACTCCGGCGGCACCGGCAAATTCTGCATCGGTAACATCCACAACATTACCGCATTTGCCCATTCCCGAAAATCGTCGTTAGGGAGGTCGGCGAAGGTCCCCCGCGACCCCCTCCCCTGAAAATCGCCCATATGGCGGAGGGCTTGCATTCGCAGCGTACCCCGCGCCGAAAGTATGGCCTGCTCCATGGGCAGCAAGCGCGCCAGAGCTGCAGCGTTGTCCGCGGAGGTGGCAGAGAGACCAAATTTCAACACGTTAACGATCGCAGCACAGGTCAAATCAAAGTGGTCCGGGACTGACAGCTCACCAGAATTGCCAACGGGAAGGAAGTCGAGGACGTTCAGTCCGGACATGGTCCGAAGCTGCTGCAAGGTCTTGTCGGTGCCGGTAACGGTCCCCCCCATCATCGTTTGCAGGGTCTCTTTGTTGGGAACGTCAATTCCCCGCTTACCACGCAGCGCCCACATCAAACGTCCCGCACGCCAAGCAGAAGCGGTACTCTCGAATTCCGCTTTTGCGAAGCGACGCTGGCGATCAGCGTCCGACCCAGGAGCAGCAGCTGCACCAAGACCCGCACCGACCGCCACCGCGGCTCCCGCGCCATCAGCAGCATGCGGGCCGACCACGTGCGAACCCGCGCCCCACCTTGGTTGTTCAGCAACTGCTGCAGGGATTGCTCCAAAGCCGATACTTTCGCAACGAGATTCTCGTTATCTTGCTGCAACATCACAAGCTGCAACGCACCCGGCGCCCCCGACGCCGCACCGGCACCCAGGTTGTTCCCCCCGGCCACCGCAGACGACCCACCGAGGCCCTCCACGGATAAACCAGCCATGCCGTCGGCCAGCCGTGCCTCATCCCCGCCGACCGCCGACCCCGCCGCGGCTGCGGCCCCAGCTGCCGCTTCTTGCTGCTGACGTTGAAGTTGCTGCGTCTGCTGCTGCTGCTGCTGCCGCTGCTGTTGCGGCTGCTGCTGCGGCGGCTGCTGTTGCTGCGGCGGCGGGTTCTGCTGGTCCTGCTTGGCTGCCAATGCTATTGCGGCAGCCGCGCCCGCCACAGTGGCGGAGGGAGGGACACCGCCACCACCGCTGCTGCCGCCGCCGTCGGCGATCGAGGCATCCACCGACGTACGGATCCCGTCGGCAGGCCCTTTTCCGAGATTTGGATGCGAATCCATGTCGCCCCGAAAACAGGGGAAACTTAGACGCGAAATTTGTCCAGTCCAATACGTCACGCCACGAAACATCACGTGCCAAAAAGAAACGTCACGGCAGAAAACAACCCTTGGCCACCACACGCACACGTTCTCTCGCTCGCCCCCGGTAAACACGGCGAAGCGAGTAGACTGAAAACAGAAAACCAACACGCTCGTCCGCTTCCTGCTTTCTGATTGGCCAAGGTTTATTTCTGCCGCTTCTCACAAAACGCAGATTTCCCTTACTTCGTCAGACAATCTTTCGCGTTTTAGGAGTTCTCGCCTTTTATCACGGTATGAGTGGAGTACGTGGGAGGTCGAGCACGCTAATCAATCATGGAGGCAGTCAGAGGGGTGGGTTTATCTGCGATTGTGGCTACACTGACACACGTACCGCACAATGGAACGGACACCTCCGTTGGTGCGGTTCCGCCGCACCATCGGAGACGGCGGGAGCTTCGCCGAGAGCAGCATCACACACCAGCAGGGGTGGAAATGGGCTTGGTGGTAACATGCCGGTTGAAGGTCACAGGCATGAGGGGCATCAACAAGGCAAGCTTTGAACATTAACGCAGAGTCTCAAAATAATATAGTTCGCGGCTGCTTTCTCATTTTCCGGCAGAAAAATACAACCGAGTACCCTCCGCTGATGTGCATGTTTACGTGATGCAGTTTTAGTAGCATTATACGTGTGATGCACAGAGACATCACACCACAGCAGCATCATCGTGTTGTGTGTATCCTCTGAGCATTTTGACACGCATCCAACCAACACTCGATCGGGGGCATGCCCGGCGTCCGCCTGCCTCGTGACACGTGGGCTTATTCGCCGCGTGAGCTGTGCATCAGCTGCGTAAGAGAACCGCGGCTGCCGTATGACATGAGTAGCTTTTCAAGAAGCAGCCCACGAGCAACAATGAAACAACAACGCACCATGGCATACCTCCGTGGAACTTCCCAGCGTTCACTCTTGTATGCACAATTAGCAAATCCCACCGCTATACGTAGGGCGTAATAGAGGTTTAGGTAGTCCCCCACGACCAAAGCACATCCCACATCACACAAGACGACAGTTCGAGGGACCAAAGTGATGCTGCTGCTGACTCACGTGACCTCGAACTCCGCTCGCTAGCTCTTCCTGATACGATGCTCCACGTAGGATCTGAGGTTCGCAACGATTCTGTTCTCGGTCAACACGACTTTGACAACGCGCCTGGTGATGCGGTGTGATCAACAGAAAGCGGCACGACAGCTGCCTAGTTGGGATGGTAGGTGCTATCTCGGGGTGGTTAGGTGCAATATGCACTCCAAAAAACACGAAACGCCAGGAATACCGCTGCTCTCGTCCGTGTACCAGCTCAATACAGGGAACAATCTCTCTCACAGAAGGGCCAACGTGCTAGTTCTCCGTCCCGTCGAGCTCTCTCCCGCTGACATAACGAGCATACGAAGAGAGCAAGCGACAGGGAGAAGTCTTGCACACGACACGCTTTTTATGTCTCTTACGTTGTACTGGGATCAATCTCTCCCTGCCTCCCTCTCTCTCCGGCTTTTCACGTCTGTCTCTCTGTCTTTCCCTCTCCCTATGGCTCTCTGTCGATGCACCGTCGCCCAGATTCATCTCTAGGCGCTCGTCATTACCCGTCACGGACGGAAGCAATGGCCACTGATCCAGAGAGCCCTGATGATGGTGGGCAAGGCAACGAAGACTTCCCAGACATGCGAAGTGGTAGCGATGCGACCGAGTTTCCTCCAGAGGAACCACCTCTCTTGCCCTACCGGCCTCTGCTTGAACGACTGGACGAGCTTGCCGTCGACGGCCGCTGCGACCCCGGTGTTTCCGACGACGACGATGAACCGGTGGGTCCCGATGGTGGGTGGGCCAACTACCAGCAGTGGCATGGAGATGGTGTGGTGACTGATTTGGACGATTCTCGCGACGAACTCGATTTGAAGGACTCCGATGACCCACCAGATACTACTGCGGGGTACAGAGAGTGGGGGGAATCGAAGCGACTTGACGAACTGCATATCGGTCTTGGTGGCAAAGTCATGAAGGGCGGGGCACGTTAATGCGCATTTAACACCAAGGCGAAGCGTTCTCCGTATATTCCGTACTAAAATTTGTCGGTTCTGCTGTTGTATCAGCTTGTCCACAAGTACCAAGTATCGGAGGCCATGTTGACGGGTCTATTGGCTATTCGCGCACGCGTCACAACCTCAAAGGTTTCGACGTTGACGACATCCGACACATTACAGCGAAACACTTCTACGGCAGGAGAAGAGATCACCACCCACTTTTAGAGGTAGTCGAGACCTTTGTACCCTCCTCGAAGGACAACGGAACTTCTGTGCCTGTTTACGATATACCGTGCAACCTGCTCGTGAACCGTAAGATACAATCCCCGTCTTTCATCGAGACATGTGCAGAATTCGGGCGGTAAAGTGCTCAGAGCCGAAGAAGCAGATCCAAACGGATTGAACAGCAACCACCTTTTCTCGGTGCCAGAGCCGGCAGGCAACGCGTTGAGTACGAGCATGCACGGTAGACTCGCTCGAAACTCCCCTTTCTTTGGTTTTGATGGCCTGTTGGGGGCTAGGACCGGCAACCGCAAGGTTTACGTGAACGACGTTGTCATGGTAACCATGAGCGACGGAAACACGGTTCCAGTTAGGCTGCTGGAATGGTATTGGGATATGGAGCAGGGTACGTTTTTGGTTGCCGTCCGACGTTTCCGGACCCGGAATGAGGTTCGCGACGTACAAGGTGGTGAGAGAATCGAGGGACTTGTACGTGTGTGGGAGGAGGAAGGCACGAGTTCCAAGGTTATTGTGCACAGCACGACGATCCGGGACCTCTGCGAAATATACACGCGCGAAGAGGTGTCCAGATCGATGCATCTCGAAGATGAGTGGGAAGGGGGCGTTCGTTGGGCTGTTTGGGATGCTTTCGTAGGGGAGGGCTTTATCGTGAAGCGGCAGAAACGAAGAAGGCAAGGAGACAGTTTTCGGAGCCCGCCTCCCTTCGTGGAGTCGTCAGCATCGTGGGCAAGGGAAGGCACCGGTGATGAGCCCCTGTTTGGCATCCGAAAGAAAGACTTCCGGTACAACAAGAAAAATCTCGTCTTCGCGAGCATCCCGTTCTGTGTCTTCAACGATGCTTTCAACGCATGGTCAATGTCCATCAAGGTATGTGGAACCGGTGTGATTCTTCATCTTAAACATACAGTATTACGACACCCCCCGCTCCCCGCGCGTCCAGCGCTAGCTCCCTTGGTGAGTACGATCCAACTCCGTGTGTAAAACCACCGCGTGCGTGCTCAGGCACGCGTCTTATGGTAGAATTGAGAGGCCAGATAGTATATTGGCTCTGCGTGATAGATGACTATACACCGCCCCGTGGCATCTCAAACCAGCGTTTCGATTTTTTCACGACTACGGTGAGAATTGGGATCATGAAAATATACTTCGGATTTGTCAGGGAGTTGCATGCTTACAACAACCGAGTTCCTGTTCGTTCGTCGCTCCCCCACAACGTAAAAGCTGCTGCTGCTGCTGCTGCTTCTGCTGCTGCAACGAGTAAACAACGAGCTAACATACCTTCCCTACTGCCTCCTACATATACGCTGCTCGGAAGCACTCTGTGGGGGCCACCTATTTCGGGTGGGGGTGGGCAAGTAATTAGGTGCAACGTAGGCGTTCCGAGACACTCCTCGGCACCACCGCTTCGCCGGGGGCATGGGTCGAGGGGGAGATCTCGCTACAGGCAAGTGTTATGGGCGAGCTACAGCGAGGCTGTGAGGCGACAGCAATAGTTCGTGCAGCGGATGGACGAGTGCTCGACGTCGAGGCAAGTGCTGTGGGTTGACATTTGGCATAATCAAATTATTTTAGTGGAGAGGATTTGTGTTTTTTTGTGAAGCATTTATCGCATTATTTTGCGAAGACGTTCTTTGTCCCCTCGTCGATGAACTCAAGTGCCTGTTTTTCTCGTGGACCAAATGCTGTTCGTGTAAAAGGTTGGTGTTTTTTGTAAAGTATTTATTGCACTATGACGCAATGACGCTCCTTTGTCGCCTCGTTGGTACACAAAGGTGTCTATTGCTCTCGTCGATATAGTTCGCTTTGTGTGCCATGATTCAACCCTCCCTGTTGCACGTTTCCCCGCTGAAGCAACCAGATATGTTGTGACATAGTGTGACATGGCTTATTTTTATCCTATCTCAGATTTTTCTACACGGGGGTCCGCTCTCGTGGGTGTCTGACCTCCCACAAATAGCGAAGATCCTGTACTGCAAACACCCCAACAATTCCACCAAGCTACCGTGCCCATATTGCAAGGCCGAACAAGACGAACGTCTTCCAACTTGCGGCGACCTCGGGAACGCAAGGTACGACGTTGAGGCAAATAGGCGGACGTGGGGGGAAGCCCAAGATGGCTGGCGCGAGTTGCAGGCATTGGACTTGGCCCCGAATGGGCAGACGAAGCGCTCGGCGGAACTAGGAATAGTGGCGCCTACGGGGGTTAGCGGCGGTGTCCTCGGACGCCCGCTGTGGGACAAGGTGTTTATCAACCCTGCACGGCACGTCCCCGTCGAGAGTCTTCATGCCGATGCGCTGGTGCGTCGTTTTGTGTTTTAGACCCTACCCAACAGTCACAGTGTTTTCTCTTTCTTTCTCACATTAGTTCTCCATTCTAAAACATCCATGCCGCAAAGGAACAGCAAAAATATGGTACATGGGCGCCCCACGACACTAAAACTGGGCCCCGAGGGAGTCTTGCGTGATCGCCGACGCTGAATCAAGGACTAGGGTACATACCAGATTTGGAAGAACGATAGGAAATAATAGGGCCTGCGAAATGGAAGTAGAGGAGACTAACTTCAGGCCTAAAAGAAAGGCTTTCCACACCCGGCCACAATGCCGGAAGGTTCCATTCTGGCATCGTGTTTGTTATTGTTTAGTTTCGTTGTGAAACTCATCCAATGGGGCACAGAATGTATGTGTAGCTTGACATCCTCGCGTCCAAGTAGACAGCGATGTGGGAACATGTAAGTTTGACGCATATATGTGGGCACATGTAACGTGTTTTGTGTCAGCGGCCTAAATGTTGTGTCTCGTGGGAAAACTCATCTGATTATGCCACCGTGCAAGCACCCCTCGAAAACACAGCGAGATTGCAGTATAGTATGAGTGCACATCATGTTGATCCCCAATGCGCCCCCGCCTTTTTGTGTTCAACCTGTACACTGTTTACCGCAGGGGGCGCAGGCGTTGGTGCAGGTTTTTTTTCTGGCCCTCCTGAACGAAGCTGGCCGGGGAGTGATCTCTTCCATCGTACGGCAAGGCAGCACGCTGTACCCACCAGCTACAGCACCATTGAAAGACATATGCACCAACTATTCCTCCCTGAAGGGTAGTGACAAATGGCTATTGGGATCGATCCTGCTTCTCGTGTCCCCCTGTGTCCTCCATGACGCGACAGCACTGGCAATGTTGTTGTCTATTGCCTACACGTGAGGGCGCGGGTTGTTTTGCGGGTTCATGCGATATGCCATGGTTCTCGTAAAAAAACTGCTCACCAGTAAACGATTAAAATGTTATGCCCGCGGCCCCCTGCAAATATACGATAATATCGACGGGTGCGTTATGATGAGCTACCGTAGGGCTGCGGATATTATGTGGACAACGACCGAGATCCAAGCACCTTTTTTTTTGTGCACCTTTTCGTGTCCATCATGCGCAGAAAGAGTACGTGAAGCCGCGAGAGCTACAAGCCTTGAAAGACACATGGGGAGGAGAGCAGGCCGTGTTGGCGCAACTGCGGAAGCTGTTGCAAGTGGCGTATGCTCTGACGTTCGCAGTTTGTTCGCCGTCCTTCGATAAGGCTGAACGCAAAAAGCTCATGGAGCATGCCCGGGACACGGTGAGGGCCTTCAGAGACAATTTTCGTACCGTGTCTGACAGATTGCCGTGCAAGTTGTCGACCCAGCTTTGACCCTAGCCCATCGTCCTTGCTACAATATATATACCAGAGAATGCCTAGGCTTAACACTTCGGAATTCCGATTGAATTCGATGTTTCCAAAGAGGCTCACACCTCCGCCCCGAATAAAATCTCGTTGATTTGTTACCGCTTGTTGTTCAAGACCGTTTGCTTTGGTGAAACTTTCGGATTTCTCAAAAGCTCGAACAAACGTTATATCCCCACGCACTTCTAGGCGTTTCCCTCGCGGCGTCTCTTGTAACCATTGCTCCTCCAAAAATGTGCCCATTTCATGTATGTTGCACACACACACCCCTCCCATGTATTAAACGAGGGCGACGGTATATCACAAAAATATGTTTTAAACATCGTCCTCCCAGGTTCGGGTGTACGACGGGTAAATTATAAGCCCAAAGTTTCTGCTGGTACATAGTCCTCGCGCCAGCAACAAGCGCATTTCTCATCATGTCATTCAAGTGCGCATCAGTTTTCATTGCAAAATGGCCTTTCCTTTTTTTTTTGGGCGGGGGGGTGCTGTGGTGCAGGTGGGGGTGCATGCGGAATTGCTAGGGAGGGGAGGCGTGAGGGCAACCGTGCACTCTGCTCTGCACTACGTCCCGGCCATTGAAGACCATGTTGAGTTGAGAGCATGTATGAAGAAGTTTCTCTCAGGTTCTTGAGAGTGTCCGATTAGAACGACCCGCCTCATTCTATTTTCTTGTACGTGCAATGTTATTTGATCGCCGATCCGTGTGGAACGCCGATCCCCCCCCCCTTTTTGCGTTTCTCCTATGTGATGCGGTGGGGACATGTTTTGTTGTATCCGTACATATACGCGTTGGCAGGCCACATGCCTGATGCCAGCACGGGCGAAGCTGCGCACCAAAGGAACAAGAAGGTCAACCATTCTAACAGCGGCCGCAACGCCGCGGCGCACTACGCGCCGGTTCAACATGGACCTCGCCATCGATGCCTGAAGAAATTCCGTGGGAGGTCACCAGATTCGACCGCAGGTTGAAGAAATATGTAGTGGAGACCGTCAAGGCTGGCTCCGGCTGCTCTGCGGTGCTGCGGTCGTTGGGTGATGTTCTGCCGGGGGGGTTGTCTTCCGCCCCGACGGACGCTCGCGCCGCTAGCACCCCAACGGCTGCTCAACGTGCTGCTCAGTTCCCCGGCGCCGCAACCTGGACAAGCGTGCTGTGGGAGGCCGGGTCGCCTAGGGGCAACGACGCCGGCGGAGGCGGGTGGGAGTCCCGCATTGCCACGGGCCCTCTTCGTCCCGATGAAAAGACGTCGATCGGAGCGTACAACACATACTTCAGCTGCGGTCGTGCGGATAGGGGTGCGTTATGCGAAGAACCGCGCTGTACCTACTGCTGGCTGAACCCGTCCACGCTCGACGACAAGGACATCGTTTGCACACGGTTCAAGCACGGCGCTTCTCTCGGGGCAAGTAGCGGCCTCGGCCGGTGGAAAGGGGGCGATGTCAGAGCGTCGACTCGAACGGCACCCGGTGGAGATTGGTGGCTGGGCGAGGGATGTGGGGAGGACGTGGAATTCTTCAAGGAGCAGCCCTTCGACGACGATGTACATGATGGCCCCGCTCAGGCGTCGGGCCTTTCCTCTACTTGTTCGAGCACAGAGGGAACACGCACCAAGGATCCCACGACCGCCCGTTGACATCGTGGGTGCTGGGGTTCGACTACGTCTCTGACGGTGTTGGGAACCAACGTAGTCCCGGCCCCGTCACGTTGCACCCGGTCTTGGTCCTGCGAGGGAGACGGCGCCCGGTGGTGTTCCCTTCAGCCGCAATCAGGCGGCATGTGCACATGTACCATCGCTGTCCAGGGCCGAGCATCCGCCTGCCGATCGTGATTGGATGTGTGGACCTGAACGATGTGGTCGGAGCGGACGCCAAGTGTGGCGACACAAGTTCAGGCTGGCGTCGCCGAGAGACAGGCCGTGCGACCGCTTTCTCTTGAATGAATTCCACCACAGCATCAACCGAGAGTCTTTTGATTAGAACGTTATCCCAGGTACATTCAGATAAATGCTTGACGTTGAACCTAAAGTTTTGTAAGCATTTAGGCCGTACGGTTGTGTTCGCAGAGCCCAAATGTGTGCCCAACTTTCCCTGCCCTAAAATGAGAGACCTACAGTAACAACCCCCTGCGCTCGACGTTCCGACAGCAGGTACAGCGGTAACCTTGCGGAGAGAGTGTGCGCTTTGCCACTGGAGAGCTACATATTCGATGAGGTTGTTGGGGTAGACGAAATAGAAACACGTTACGGTGAATAGGAGTTATTGTCATGTGCATGCGCCGGATACACGCGGACACACGCGGAGAGGAGGTAGAGTTTTCTTGAGCATTTGGGATGGATGGAGTTGATGGAGCGATGGGGCGCCGGCGTGCAGCGTGTGGGGTGTGTGCGGGCGCTCGAAGGAGAGGGGGAGAGGGTTGGGGGGGACTGCGTGGTTGATTCTGACATCGTTTCTCCGGCCTACATGGGGTAGCACGGATCAATTGATTTTGGGTGAGCGGCCGAGTGACGTTCTTGTTTTTGCTGAACCTGATGAAAGTACCCTGCTGTCTCACTTTATGTATGTAGCTCTCTTGGAAGAGCACGTCATGCGCGAGGGCATTTTCCCGATTGTTTTCTCACGAACCAGGTACATAATTCTTCTTGCTGTCGGGCCATTCGTATCAACACTTCGCGTTTGAGGGGTGCTCATATTTGACCCCACCGCGTGCCCGGTGTTACTTTATACGTATCGAAAACAGTGTTTCAAGCGTGTGTTTAGTACAGTACAGTACTTTTATTCCAGTATTGAAGTCCGTACTAAAGCAGCCAGTACAGTACAGTACTGAGGGCCGTGTTTTCAGTACAGTACATTCCAGTATCAGGAGCTGTACTAAAAGTACTGAAAATTTAATTCCAGTATCGAGAGCTGTACTATAACAGCCAGTACATTCCAGTATCAAGAGCCGTACTAAGGGCGCAGTTTATTCCAGTACCGCGAGCTGTACTTAAAGTACTGAAACTTTTATTCCAGTGTCGAAAGCTGTACTATAAGTACTGAAACTTTTTATTCCAGTGTCGAGAGCTGCACTAATACAGCCAGTACATTCCAGTATGCCTCGCAGGTACTGAATACTGTTCAGTATCGCCAATATCAAGCGCTGTACTGAAGCGTGCAGTGTTGCGCAGTATTACACCAGTACAGGATGGAGGGCAGACCTCCACTAGAGCTCGTACTGAGCGTACTGATAGGTTGAGCGGAGTATCAAGAGCCGTACTATAATAATAGTGACAATGTATACTACAGTAGTAGGGTTGAGAGACTGCTGACTTGGTCAGTAGGGATAGCACAGATGCATATGCATGAAGCACCGAAGCTGTACTAGCACTACCACTTCCTTGCTTCTCTTGGGTTAGGTCTTATAGTGTTGATGCACCCGCGGCGGCATCACTCGCCGCTTCTGCGGCCGAACTACCTGCGGCGTCACCCATCTGAAACTTTTATTCCAGTATGGCGAGCTGTACTAAAAGTACTGAAACTTTTATTCCAGTATTGAGAGCGGTACTTAAAGTACTGAAACTTTTATTCCAGTATCGAAAGCTGTACTAAAACAGCCAGCATATTCCAGTATGCCTCGCAGGTACTGAATACTGTGCAGTACCGCCAGTACTATGTTCGTGAGTCTGCGAACATTGCTGTTGGATACATGTGCTGGATGATTTTGTGTCACGCAGACTGGTAAGATAACCGTTTGATAGGGGGCACCGCGATGATTCACGGGGCCCCTCCTTGCTGTGGGAGCCGCTCTTTGAGCACTCCCTCTTTCGTCCGTGTGAAGGA
>CACKRE030001717.1:8895-19049 GCA_902602495.3 Ectocarpus sp. CCAP 1310/34 | reverse complement strand
TTTTTCGAGGGTTAACTGCACTTGCGGGCCTCGGCCCCCCCCGGGGAGGGGAGGAGGGGGGGAGGCGAAGAGTGATGGTGGAACCAACAAAAAAAACGGTTCGGGAAAAGAGTTCTGCAGGCCCGAGTTAGACCGCTTTTTGTCCAAACCGCCCTTATATTTAGAATCGGAGGAAGTAAACAATACCAAATGGTATACTCCCAACAACATGTCGTCCGGCGTTTCCTCCTCTTTTTACCTTTCGTGATCCTTCATGCACTTTTCCTCTGTGCTGCCGGTTTACTTTCTCCCATTATGTGGTGTGGTGCCACGCACCGCGCCACCCTACAACCCAACGCAGGCGGCACGCAGTACGCCCTAATGCAAGACTTTCACTTTTTGCCGTTGTTGTTACGACGGTCCTATTTTCCCAGCCGTTTCTTTTGCTTCCTATTTCCCTTGTGCTATGATCTTACGCCATTGAGACAACGCCGACAATTGATCCATGCGCGTGGCGGTACATCCTATTCGGCATATAGATGTATTTCCAGCGTATATTCCAGGGCCTTTTTTTTTCCACGGAGCGGATCGGAGCGGATCAGTTTTACCCGCTCCGCTCCGCGACATAATGGAAAGAACCGCTCCGCTCCGTGAGAATTTTGCCCTCGGATAAATCGCGCTGCTCCGCTCCTTGGAGCTTCTCAATAATTCGTACAAGCGGTTATTCCCCGGGACGGTTTGAGCTACTCCGTCACACGAGCACGGATAAAACGGCAATGCAGTCACGGGTAAAACCCCCTAAAAGTCACGGTTTTCCCACGGCGTCACGTTTTTTTATCGTTTTTCCGTTTTTTCTTAAATATTTTCACAGCAGAAGGTATTAGGCATGTAGTACTGACAAGTTTCAACGAGAGGCAAGTGAGGAATCATCTGCTGTTGGACGTGTTGCAGGAACGTATGAGTCGAGGAGGTATCGGTGAGGGGAACGGTCCCTTTCTGAATAATTGATTGATTGGGCTGACCTAGCGGCGAGGTCGCATACGTTGTCACCGGCGGCCTCCAACCACAGCACACCGTGCGGAAAATCGGTGTTCGGTGTACCAAACCCAACGTTATTCACGAAATCGCAGATACTCCGTCGATTTTGTACGGATATCCGTGCGGTTTCGACGGTTGTTTTCTGACGGAAAGACCTTCCTCAAGGCCACGGTTTCGCGCGATTTAACTACGGAGTAAACAAAACCGCTCCGTGAAAAAAACGCACTACGGATAAACCGCTCCGTCTCATGAAAAAAAAAACGCTCCGCTCCGTGGGACTATCGCCCTCGGCTAAACCGCTCCACTTGGAAAAAGAGAAAAACCGCTCCGCGGAGCGCCGCGGAGCGGTCTTACTCCGTGAGTTACACTGGATATTTCCCTGTCTCGTAACGGGAGGCTGGCCGCCCGCTCCATTGGGGGGCGGGGGGCCAATTGTTCCCCCTTGTTTGACTTGCGGCATTTTGAGTTGAAAATATTCGCTTCGTGTTTCTTCCACACGCCCCTCTCCGATCCCCGCCCAGCATTCTTCTCGCAACGCCTCCAACGTCGGAGAATCAGTCTGCGGTGACGTCCCATCCTAACCGAATAATTGCACTGAAAATACCGCCAGAAAGTAGCTGGGGGGAACGATTGGCCCCCCGCCCCCCAACGCGGCGGGGCGGGCGGCCAGACTCCCGTTGCAATATCTCTAGAAATCGAGTTTGAGTACATGTTCGTAGAAGAAGCGATTCTTTAGCTAAGGTCTTTTGAGTGTAGTGGGGGCGGAGGAAAAGGCGATGGCGTAGCCAAACAGGCATGTGCCATCGTTCTCTTTTCCGGAAGATCTTGATGCGGTCGTGCTAGGTCTTTACCCCTTCACCAACACCGAGCAGTATATTTGTTTTGCTCAGCGCGATCTGAGAGCTACATGCACACGCCCAAGCACTCGATCAAGCTGCGGGTGCACGGCATGCCGTCCATTTGTTTGGTACACATCGGCCGTGGAAATCTTTCCAACCCTAACCCACCCTGATGGCTCCTTCCACTTCCACCTTCTCTGACCACGTGCATGCATGCCTGCTTCATCCCATTCCTGTCCAGGGCATGCTCGACAGCGACATTCCCGCCGCGACGAGGCAGGGAAAAACCGGATCTTTCACCTGGGAAGGCAGCAGTTCCGACGCGGTCTCATGCGAGATCGGGATGCCCCCCGGACAAGCCTCGACAATGAAGAGGTATTTGTGGGGCGCAGTTCACTTTTTGTGTATTGCAAAGATCACATCATGCTTAAAAAAACAAATAAGCACGTCATGTTGATATGTACGGTGCGGAGGACAGGCTCACGCTCTTGTATGAAGAGCCTCAGTTTCGCGGGTTAACATGCTTCCATTCTAGGGCTAGGGGCGAGTGCTCTACGATATCATGGTGAGCCCGAGCCGCTGTTCGAGATTAAAACTAAGCGTTCCAAATGCATGCCGACTAACCAGAGGGGCTTTTCTGACAAGCGAGGCTTCCGAGATTGTTTAGACGTTGTCGAAGAGAGTTTCACTATGATATCAGGGCAAGACGACCGTCCTGGATGCGGCATACAGCTTTCTGCCCGGCGTTGGGGGCGAGGCAATGGACCGTATGCTTGACGACGTCAGCGATGTCCTCGACCCTACCAAGGGCGAGGCGGGTGCGCCCACCAACCTCGAACGGGTGAAGAAGGTCACGGGTGCGGAGTACCGTTCTGTGTTGAACTTCTTGGACACGAGGGTTCAAGGATGGGATCGACAGATGGGAGGAATGAAGCGAACTTTCTCCGCAGACGGCGTCATGGGGTAAGCATGGCACTCGTGTTTGTTTTCGTTTTGGGTTTGATCTAGCAACACACAAACACAGGCGCCGCCGAGCCTTTGCTTGTCGACCTTCCGTGCTAGTGTCCAACCATGTTGCAGGCCGCACTCAAACCCAGCATGTTTTTCATACCCTACCCTTTTCGAGCGCACTTTTCGTAGGTGTTCTTGAACGTACCTCCCAAACAATGTCCTTTTGCCACCCGAAACAAGTGGGCCTGCCCTCAACATAGGTCAGAGTGGAAGGCGAGTAACGTCAAGGGTACCAGCGCGACCGCAAGGCGGGCAAGCAGCAGCGCCCGTAGGCCAATTAGGCCGATGGCCCCGGAACCACGCGAACCACCTGCAGCTTCACGTTGCAGTTGTGTAATTACTTGATCCGTTGTGCTAGTGTTGAGAACATGGGGGGAGGGAGAACAGGGAGAGGGCATCCCGTTCCGTTGTACTCTTGCCACCTTAAGCATATTATCTAGACATTGCAAGACGTAACCTCGTAGGTTGGCTCTTCGGAGACGCTTC
The DNA here is from genome assembly GCA_902602495.3 of Ectocarpus sp. CCAP 1310/34. Taxonomy (NCBI): domain Eukaryota; class Phaeophyceae; order Ectocarpales; family Ectocarpaceae; genus Ectocarpus; species Ectocarpus sp. CCAP 1310/34. Next base: position 15,696 of record CACKRE030001717.1, on the reverse strand, counting down.
CTTGCATGTGCCGCCAGGCTTGACCGTTTTCCATGCGATTATGGCCATCCACTCAACAAGTGTATTGTACTTGCTTACATGTTTTTCGGCGCTGTAAGCGCCTTTGGCTAATCGTTTCGGTTTCCCGTTTTTTTGCGTTATTGGGCGGTATCGCTGCTCCAACGCACGGGCGCTTAATGTTTTTCCTAGGTGTGGTTTCTCGTAGGTGAAACGTGTTTGGCGAGGTCATCCCAAATCTGGTAGGGTTGAACATGTGGTGGCCTGTACCTTGCTCGGGAGCGGAATCGCCCCCCAATGAAATCAGTTTTGTCCAATATTGGCCGTTGTCTTTAGTATTCGAGTTGCTGCTTCGACTTTGTTGCTTATGTCAGACAGGCCAGATACCTTCCTCCGTTCTAGGCGAGTTACTCCGCTGAACACAGCAATTCGATTGATTCTGGTCGTGAGGAATCAATCATCCTTTAATTATATCCATTGTTGAACAGCTTTACGTAGGTTGTGGTGCGCTTGAAGTCAGGTCCGTTGATGAAGTTGTTAGATTAGCGGGGAACATATAGACCACCACCCAGGTATGCTCGGCCGTTTTCTGTTTTCCTGTAGAATTAAGCACCACTTCCCTGGTTCCGGCACGGCCACTTAGATCGGAGAATTCGGCTGCAAGCGATAGCTCGTCGTTTTCGCACTCTCACCGTTGGGGAAACATTTGAGGCAGTGGGGGTCTGTTTGGGGGTAAATTCGCTCGTATTCTCGGTGTTGGAGTTGCTCGCAGAGCTCCAGCACTAGTCTACACAGCTGAGGCCGGTGCAAGTCAAGTCCGGTGACGGGTGGAGAGGAAACAATCCACATCAGCTTGGTCGCGTGTGATCCGATAGAATCGGTCATCGTCCAGGTAGAGAGGAAGACTGGAGGGTTTTATGCCCAAGGGTGGGCAATGGCCCCGAAAGTTGGACGTGTATCATTTCCCATGGTACCATGCGAACACGCAACAGCACCATGAAAGTGAGTTTTGGGTGTGCAAGAGCTGGGAAGGAAGTGATGGCTAGTAAGCATGCTTGCATCGCATCGATCGGCGATTGAGGTCCTTCCGGTCGTTCGTGTGGTTTTTACTAAAATTTGACATGTTTCCGCCACGTGAGGCGAGATGTCATTTACCAGGTACTGATGATATGGACGTTTTTTTTCAGCAATGCGATGATTGTTACTTCATCGTCGTGCACGAATCCCAAAATCTTGCCGAGATTTCTCCTTCGACCTTTCGTTCGTCCGTGTCACCTTCTGTATTCATGTTCTCCCTTCCATTCATGGGTCTCTGGTCACCCCCCGGTTCATGCGTTCTTGACTTGCACCCGCTGCGTTTCGGGTCTCTGTTCTCTTTAGTGTATCGGTACACCACAAATATATGTGCGGGTTCTTGTTCCCAGACCACATCGGAACTGAGCACGTAACTTATTTCGGCCATGTTCTTAGGTTGTTGAAATTTGTACAGACCACATTTCTTGACTACGAAGTGTATCACGTGACGTTTGGCAGCGTTGCTCGGGTCGTTGTTGGCGCGTAATCGCCAACCAACGGGGCTAATTCCTCAACAAAGCGCCGTCTGTTTCATCGCGAAAATCTGATGAACGGTGTGTGTTGCGATTTCGCCTCAATCTCCATTCGGGGCACCAGTCTACACCTACCGTTTTTTTTCCTCCCATCATTGGACTCTGTCGTCTGCCTCTCTGGTCCCCATCCTCCACGTCTACTAGCTAGACGACCCAACGGGGGTCACATTGGAGGTGGGGTTGAACCCCCTCCTGCGGTTCCTGCCTGAGATATTTTTATCGCGAGAAGGGTACAGCAATCCCTTCCCTCGCGACTTATGAAGTCGATCAAGTTTACTAACAACGAGCTTTGACCTGTGTATCGTTGACTGACTCGACGCGGGTCAGACCCTGTGGTATGCTCGCGTAATTAGAGGTTAGGTTGGACCCAAATCCTGAACAGCTGTGAGAGGGCCTGTCCTGTTGGTTGACTTCCGTAGCGTGACTTCAGCGTGGGACTCAACGCACCTTCGCGAATCACACGTCGAAAGCATTGAATCCGAATCCGCATCGGTGCGCCATTTATTCTTCCATTCTTTCCAAGTCGCCTTCTCATTCCTTGACAACCCAATCCTCATCACTGGCTCCCTCGCTACAACGTGCTAGCTAAACGACGACAACCGTGTCGCTTATCGTCGACCACGTCCGCCGCCGCCGCCCCTACCACCACCTCCTCCTCTTCCCTCTCCCACCAACACGCCGACCACCACCTCGCCCCTGCCCCGTGCCTCTGCCGCCACCCCGCCCCTCCCTCATACCACCCCTATTACTGCTATCTCGTCCACCGCGCCCCCCTCCGTTCCTTGAGGCGCCGGGGCCGGGTATGCCTATGCCCCCCGTTCGCATGCGCTTGGTCCCTCCTCGGAGCTTGGCCGACTCTTCCACCTTTCTCCGCTTCTGGATCTACCAAGAAGTTGGTTCGGAGGGACGGCGGGGCGAGTGGGCAAGAGAGGCACGTGTGGTGATCAGAAAGTTGGCCTTGTGGGTCCAGTCTTGAGATACGAGCCAGAGAGGTGAAGGATGCCGATGACTCGCAGCGAGCTCGAGCACAGGAGCAGAGAGGCATTCATACGTCCAATTTACTTGCCCAAGAATGTGGCGCCGACTGCTCTCCGCTACCACACAGTTAGGGGTGTCAAAGCGGCGGAATTTGAGGGGGGCACGCGGATTTGATTCTTTTTTTGGTTTTTGAGAATCCCGCTGTTAATACTGAATAAACTATGCATCAAGTCAATTTGTTTGTGCAGGCAGCTCGGCGTCCAGACATCAGCATGGCTCTTCATGCGTTACACACACCTGGACACAGGTCCAATAAAGGTGACTGTAAGGTTGGTCTTCTTTATGTACAAGGGCGGACGAAGAACACCAAAAAACATGTTTTTTTGGACTCTTTGCTCCACCCCCAAGGCGCCCAAGGCAACCTTTGCTCCTCTCGTGAAAGCTACCTTACAGCCCTCTACCTTGGGTTTACAGCTATACCACACAACAAACCGCATCCGAATCGCATCAGCCAACCACGAGATCTACATGTCTGAAAACGGCCCCTCCAGTAGGGCTGCAGCGCCCACACCAGCAGACCCTCCCAAAAAAAAAATCGAGATCCGCGCCGTTCGGCGGCAGGAGGCGCGCTGCGCGAAAGCTGAATCAAAACAAAACTAAGTTTGAAGAGAGGACGGGGATGTCTGTGGCTGAGGCGTCAGCAGCAGACAACACCCGGCGAACTATCGAGCGCGGCGGCGTCACCGCCGCGCAGAAAGCGCTGCAAAGAACGAAGGAGGAGCTGGCCGAAAGTAGGAAAAGTCAGGAAGAGAGCAAAGCTGGTTACAGCATGGCTCTGGAGTTTGCGCGCGAGAAAGACGAGGAGCTCAAGTCGGAGCGGGCGCGGAGACAGCCGGCCGAGCAGGAGAAGCAGCAGGCCGAGCACGAGAAACAAGCCATTGGACGAGAGAAGGAATCGGCGGTGGCGGGACAGCGCCAGGCGGAAGAGAGAACCCGTTGAATAATCAGAGCACACACACGAGCGGCGCCCTCGCGCGTGTGCGTCAGAGGGTCTGTTCGGGAGATTCCGACGGTTCCGTGCAATTTCATTTGTTGGTCGGTTTTCCATCAGCAACATCCGAGGACGCTTTTTCAATTTTTTTCCTACAGGAAATTTTCCGCTTTGACACCCCTAACACTTATTGTCCTATTGAAGATCTTGGCATGTTCCCCTCTCTTTCTGTCGTCAGTCACGATCGTCCTTCTGTTGCACCACGGCGAACAAGACAAAGCGAGCATCGATGTGGGCATGCGCACATCTCCACAACTCGTGATATCTTAGGCGTCTCAAGAAGGAACTTTGTTTATACATCAGGGGGCGCACGGTGTTTCTTGAACCGGTCGAACTTGCGAGAGGTGTTTAATTTTGTTGCATCTTGGGGTCTCAGGTCTGGAGGAACTCGTTGGAGTGGTCACTTTCTCGGAGAGCTAACTTACAAGTCGTCAAATTCGCGTCTTGAATCATCAAACATCCATGTCGGCACGCGCACATCTCCACAAGGTAGTAGCAAAAACGTCAAATTTGCTACAGGCGTTCATGTTGCAGTATGTCAGGGGTATCATACATGGAGAAACCCTTTGGAGTGGTCGTTTCTCTCGGAGAGGTAACGACAACGTCGCGTCTTCAACCGAACTCTGTACTGTGATATTTCACCTTCCCGGCTTCTGTGCGATCCCTTCGCCGCTCTGCCGCCGCAACCGGATCCGTGGCCTTCTCCACCGCACGCTGCCGCTTTCGCTCCACCCGCTTCCGAGAGATCTCCATGGTGACTCCCGTCAAGGCCTCTAGGAAGCGGCCGCTGCCAACCTGCCAACCTTCTCCTCCAGGAGTTCCATCACCTTGGGGAGGGGCGGCAAAACGGGGGGCGGGGCGGGGTGGCGCACTCTCATGTTTTGCATGCCGTAGCGGTTGGATTGACCAACGCGTCGTCGAGAGGACGAAACGGGGGGCAGCGGCGGATCGGCCAAACGGGAGAAACCACACGTTGGAGGGGGGAACAAAAATAACAATCATCGTCGCTTGTAACACCCGGCAGTGACAACGCAAATAAAGCTGCATCTTTCGAAAGACGCTCTGGTGATCGGATAGTGGCAATGCAACAGCTGCCTGCCCCTTCTGACAACCACACTCTGGTACCTCCTCCTTTGCGCGCCACTCTCCACTCACCTCCGTCGCTAGTTCCGCAGCAGTTTGCTCCTTCTCAGCAGCTGTGCCCTCTCCCCCACCACCGCTACCGCCGGCATGAGACCCCCTAGCTTTGTGCTCCACCCCGCCCGCCTCGGCGTCTAACACCGCTCTCCGCAGCGGCAGAAGCATGAGCTTCAGGTAGAAGCATGAGCTCCAGGTGGGCCACGGAAACGGCGGGCTCGTGAACGGCCACCATCGCCAGGAACCAGCTGAACACCGCTCGCCTCCGTGCCTCTCCTTTGGGCACCACCATGTGGGACGTGCGCTTGAACACCCATCTCAACGGGTCTGCGGCACCGGACGTGGTAGCCTTACCACCGCCGGCGAGAGAAGAATCGGCAGAATCGGCGACGGCGGCGGCTTCTCCGCCGTCATCGTCAACCCCCTCGCTGTCGCTTGCGTCGTCCATCGCCGGGCTTTCCGTCCCAGAGGCGTCTTCTTCTTCTTCGACGGCGTCCTCAGCGAAGCATAGCTCCGGGTTGAGGTGCATCGCACGGCCAATAAACACCAGGTTCTTGACGCACTGCTCCGTCAGTTTCGGGTCCACCTGTGGATGGTTGGGAGTTGAGAGATGAAAAGGAACCAAGCGAGAGGAAATTTCCTCCTGAAAAACTCTAGGTATTGGCATCCCTTCATAAAACGAAACAAAAAAGAGTTGGGGATTTTTTTTTTTTTCGCTTCAAATCAGCGCTCACAGCACTAGTGCCGTTACTCCAACCCGTGGTCACACGGAAGGGCCTCTTTCTACCCTCCCCTCCTGCGATACGTTGCCTTCGATTGTTAATGCGAGAAGAGTTCAGCACTCTCTTCTCTCTGTGTACACAAGAACTAGCACTATCCACTTGGCCAGGAGCGGAAGCGGGAGAAAAACTCACTTTGCAAGAAAAGCTCGCTTATGCCGGGATTCGAATCCCTGACCTGACCTCTAGAAGGTTTCGAGAGAGGACACCAACTAGACCACCGGGGCGACCGGGTGCTGAGAGATGAAAATGAAGCAACCGAGAGGAATTTCCTTGCCCAAAAAACTATTGCTTACGTCCTTTGCACACGACGACTCTATTTTGAGAATATGGGAGAACTTTGAGCATCACGGGAATGGTCCACACCAGACTAACCCCTCTGAGGAGCTCCGGGTCAAAATCATCTCACACGGGGTGTGTTCTCTCTGTGCCCCCTATCTCTCCTTGATCTCCAAATGTACTTTCTCAAAAGTGTTGTAGATATAGGCGACTACTTCCATAAGCACCCCAGCGTCTGCTCCACCGAACGCAGACACAAACTCAACAAAAACCGGGTGGAGCGGGGGAGGGAGGGGGGGGGCAGCAAGATACAGCTTAGCGCACACATACATGCCTACGATAACGAAGCGTTCACGCCCTCCCCCCGCAATATCAGCAGCACTATCATCCACTGCCTCCCTATGGTGCGCACCTGCGACCTGTTGAGCTGAGAGCACAGGTTCTGGCACAGGCGGAACAGGACACGCCTCCTTGGAAGGAAGTCCTGTCCCCCGTCGTCTCCCCCGGCTCGCTCGCCGGCAACATCACCCCGCCGCTGGCCCCGGCATTTCGCTTTCAACTTCCCGGGTGTTGAGTCACCTTGGACTTGCTTCGGTGTCTGGCGTCTCTCTACTTGGCCACCGCCACCGCCATTGCCACCGCCGCTGCCGCCGGCGGTTACGGTCAGGGGCTCTGGATCCCTCTTCGAGAAGAACGATCCCCAAACGCGGGCGGCCGCGAGGCGCACCCAGGCATCCTGGTACAGCAACGCCTCCAGTAGCCGATCGAACAGCCCATCACCTTCATCGCCGCCACCTCCGCCCCCGCCGCCCCCGCCGCCGCCGAGGCAGAAGACGCTGGAGAGCTGGTCGAGGTTGGGCTCCGGGAGCCGTCGGAGGAGCTGGGAGCACAGGTTGAGGGCCGCGAGGCGCCCCTCGGCGTGCTCGTAGGAGACCCCGCTGATGATCTGATTGGTCGGGACAAGTTGGAGCAG
>CACKRE030001714.1:153774-166616 GCA_902602495.3 Ectocarpus sp. CCAP 1310/34 | reverse complement strand
CTCACGGCGCTTCGCGCTTGGTGATGTGAGAGCCTGGTCCGGTGAGAACCCGGCGTGCTCCGGTCCGGCTTTGTAGCGATGCGAGGTCAATAGTCTAACGACTACGGCATGCACGACGACGAGTACACTTCCCCTTTGGTGTTTGCCATCGGGATTGGGGTTTCGTCGCTTGGCAACGACGTTGTAAAACAAGCCAAATCACCTCGTGAACTCGGCAACCAGGTTACCGTTTGTTTTTTTCATCTAATTTTTTTTTTTGGCGGTAACCATTACGGTGGTCGAGTAGCAAGGGGCATGATCGAACCACGTTGTGTTTCAGTGGTCAAGCACCCTCGAGGCAGTTACACAGAGCTTACAACTGTCTCTGTAAGTGAAAGCACCAGAAAATAAACCAAGTCATACGCAGCTGTCATCCGTACGCAAGGAAGTAAGCACAAGATGCCGAACACCNATGGTGTGTGGCAGGACGCACTTAGTTTCCAAGTTCGGTTCAACCACGTTTTTCTGAGAAATCAGACAGAAGTGTTTAGCCCTCCGCAGGCACGAAATATCCCGTTTTCCTATCTCGCCCGTTTCTCACAATCGTGGAACGACCGGCCAACTACACGTCTACGTACGACACATAGTGACGATGTTAGCAACACCAAGCACGGAACAGTGTGTTTTACATGGACACCACGTGTGCTGCACACCACAGGCGAAAATATGGTGCCAAGCACTTTCTTCCGTGAAATCTGAGAATTGAGCTCATCATTCGAAGACAAGACTTTCTGTTCAACCGCCACTCCCGTCTACTGTTCGGTTTGGGTTGACCATGATCAGCGTCGCGATATGATCTCACTCGGCGCAAGTGCAAGGTTGGGAAGCACGTGTGGTGTCGACAACGTCGAAAACGGCGTCACAAAATGAAACGTTGCAAGCTGCACAGCAAACAGGGTGATTCTAGGATGGCATCGGGTTCTTTTCTCCCTTTTCTTTTTCTGGGCTTGTTGGACCTGAATCAAGCCAGGCATCTTGCGCTGCACCCGGATGTTACAGGTGTCCTCTCTACAACTTCTTCACCACCAAGCGCCACAGGCTGCGGTTTTGATCCTGATGGTGGCGCCGTTTTTCGACGACACGGGGAAGCTCGTTGCGATAATGATTCGAACCTTCTCAGCAGCAGAACTCCCGCTTTGGCTTCATTCTGCTCCTGCGAACGGGAGCGGGGCAACAGCAGAGTCGGGACAGACGGCAGGAGCAGGGGTGTTTTGGGTGGGGATGGTGTTCCTGTCGTGTCTGTTGGCGTTCCTGGTGAACCTGAGCACCTTCCTCGTCATCGAAAGGACGTCCCCCGTCTCGTACCAGGTGATGGGGTCGATGGGGACTAATGCTGTTCCTGGTACTGAAGCTCAGCCCGAACAATGCAAAACAATTCAAGCGCATGATCCCCCTGCCCCTGCTTGTCGAAGAAACTGCCGAATCTGTCTTTCCAGACCTGCCAGTAGTTGATGTGGTCGCTACGGTGGTACATAATATTGGGTACCCCACTCCTCCCCCCCCCCCCCCNACCCCCCCCCCCCCCCCCCCCCCCCCCCTAGTAATGTGCTTCATAGCCTGGTCCGGAGAAAACCCGGTGTGCTCCTTCCCTGCTTTGTAGGGATGCGAGGTCAATGGTCTAACGACTACGGCATGCACGGCTATGGGTACCCCTCCCCCCCCCTCCCCTCTTCGACCTTGCGTGGGTCTCCTTCGATCGCGTAGCCTCGGTCGGGGCCACAGTTGAGCGATTCTCCCTGCGAGAGGCGTCGCCATTTTCAGTCCCATACCACCACCTCAATACTTGCATCTGGACCAGAAATAATGCGATCGGCCAGGCCGCATGCATGCAACGGATCCGTTTCTGTATCCCATTATGGTGTGTGTGAGACATACACTACATGCAGCTGTCGCGCTTGAGAGCAGTCGGGTGTGTCTCACATGCCGAACGCCGAGTGCGTGGGCTCTTGTGAGGCTGCGTCTCATCCGCTCACGTCAACCGACCACCGCAGGTTCTCGGCCACTTCAAGCTTGTGGTCATTCTGCTGGTGGGAGTGGTAGGGTTCGGGGAGCAGTCCAGCTCCGCACGCCTCTCCGGCATGGCTCTCGCCCTCGCGGGCATCGTAGGTTACACCACGCTCAAGCAGGGCCTCGGCAGCGGCTGGGAAAGACACAGCAGCGGTAGCAGGGATGAATCCAGGCCACCAATGGGGAATAAATCGAGCAAATAGATTGGTGGCGGGCGAGCTGGGCCCGCGTTCACGTTGACGTCGCGCGGAAAGGGACGGCTGTAGGAAGGGGTTAATTTCGTTGAAAACCGTTCGTCGGGGGATATTTTAGTGCCTGGCGCGAGAAAATTTTCCTTCCTCTTAACTTGTTGTTTTCCGGCGCAACGTGTTGATGTACACGTATAATATGCTTGAATGCTTACACATACCGCTTATCTTGTTCGAGACTGTTCAGCCCGAGCAACAATCTAGGAGGCGTACATTAGCGAGCATACGAGGCCTGAAGACGATCTATCCGCCGGTGATCATGCTGGTGTATTGAGGTTGGTCTGGGCTCACTTTCGAAACAACCCTTTTTTTTTTGCGAGCGGAGTACGAGTTACTGAATTGGATAGGACTAGCGAGGGAGAGCTGTGGTCTCAGGGCTTTGGTCGGTCGTCGAGACGTTCGATTTGCGTTGAGAGGGTTACTGGCCATTGCCGCAGCTTCAACCAGACGCATATATGGTTTTCACCTACCAGATGCTCTGTAGATACACACGTTGTCCCGGGCGTGAGTACCATGTCGTGTTGTGACCGAATATATGGGGCGCGTGACTAAAACGTGGGGGTCATGTCTGAGCTTAGCATGGTATCATGGGCGTACTTTTTTTGTGCATCAGTCCGGTCTATTGGTTCATGGGAATCAGTTCATGGAAGGTTTCAACTCTCGGAATGTTCGCAGCAAGTTAGCGCACGTTCCGCACGAATGCCTCGGAAACCGCACGAACAGCAAGCGAGGCGTATCATGTGTTGTCCATTTTGCGCCAGACCGTCGTGCCTCTCCACATCTGTTGCTGCGGAGTTTCGCTTGGAACATCTCGTCCGAGGCAAACCCACGTAGACGGCAGTCTAGACCGCTTGAGCCATGTGTACATGGACATCAAAGGGCATGACACGTGGTACGAAATCCTGTCGGTAAGGGCAGGGGGGGGGGTTGGCTGTGGAAGACCAGCCTCCGCACTTTCGTGGTGACTCCGGCCGGAGACACGTTTCACGGACGCTAGAGACCGCAAAGGTAGTCACGCTGGTTCATTATACTACAGACTCTCAAGGCCACCGGTCGATGCGGCAAATCTAGGGGTGTATCAGCAACTGCACAAATGCACTGCAATCAGGCCCAGCAGAATAGTTTGCTGGTGATCACGAACTATTTTTCACGCGGGCCAGCCAAGGCATTGAGAAAGCGATTGTGGATCGTTGTGACATACCAGTACCGGTTGAATTGCACGTCGAAACACCAGCCGCAAACGCGAAACCGCAGCAATCGTGCCGCCCTTGAGAACGTATCCCTTCAAAACGGAAATCAATTCAAATATTCACTGGCTTTCGGGATACTCTTGTACCAACTATCGGCGTTGCCCAGTTTAACAATCGCTGACTCAATGCACCACTCCACATCCCACCACACCGTACCACACCACACCATATTACGCGTGGACACGCGTGGACACGAGAACCCACGAAAATCCACAAGCAGCGTCGCAGTACAAGCTTCACAGCAATATTGTTGGCTGATCGTGTGCGAGGACGTCCATCCTACTGTAACCCTTCCCGTGTCAACGAAATTGGTCCCAAAGCGGGCTATTGATTACTTCCGTCCGTTTCTCTCCAGGCTGTGCTGTTCACACACCAATCCTTCATTCGCAAGGAGCGAAGGGATCACAGCTATTGCTAATACAGAGCCCACCCAGGTAAAAAAAGCTTCAAATACGTGCGTTGTTGTGTGGAATACTACCGAGGAAAACACAATGGGAAACCCCTTGTAAGATGCCTTGCCGAACGAGCCGTTTTGCTCTCACAGCTAGGACGATGTGAGTGGTCAGACACATGGCCACAAGGCACCGTTCATCGGTTGGGTGGGAGAAACTTGAACCAGGGGTGTATGCAACATCAAAATACGGTGCCCCAGCGCATGAATCATACAAGACAACAGCGACGTGGGGTTTCGGACACTTCTAGCTTGTAAACACAGCGACAGGCACAATGACCATCAACGTCCCCCCCAACCAGTACAATAACGTGCAGGCCGTGTGATATCGCCCCTTTCCTTCCCTCGGCGCGTTAAGGTAGATAAGCGCGGGGAGCACGAAGTTCGTGAGGGACGCGGCGACTCCGCCGGTGAGGTCAAGAATGTTTCCGAAGATGTCGCCCTGAGCCAGAGAGAGAGATCAGTTCGCAGGTCGGCACGGGGGGCATGATGAAGACGTGAACGACGTCACTTGAGCACAAAGCGCTTGAAGGGTTCGGTGACGCTGTCCGTGTCGACATCTGTCAATTGAGCATGCAGCATTTGAAAACTGCTCTACGCTCGAACGCGGGAGACATGGGGGTCGGGGTTTTGCGGAAGAGACCTTGAGAGTTCCGGCAACATCGACGATACAACAAATGCAGGAGCAACGACATCAACTACCGCGGCAGCCACAGCACTACCAACATTGCCAGCCACAACAATAGGTTTGGCCATAGTCTCACATCAGCCGCTCCCGTGATCTTCAACTGCGACACGGTCAGGACGATGAGTCCCAAAATACTGCCAGTCCACACCACCCTCCACGCTCCGCTGACAATGTCCGGTTGCATGCCGAGTAGGCCAAAGAGGCTGCTCCGTAGAACGATGACCTGCCGACGAGGTACGTCAAAGGGTAGAAGACAAGTGGGGGAGGAGTCAACACCTGCCTTATAATCGGCCCGGAATCGTTGTTGGAGGTTTGGTAAGGCACAAGAAGGAGCCATGAGGTAGCTGCATATAGCGGGCGCGGTGCACGATCGAACAGTGTAGGAGGTGTCAATGCTCAGGATCAACCACAGACTCGAACTCACGTATGCGAAGGGATGAAATCTGCATGAATCGTTCTCCGTTGAGAACACTACTGTAGGGCTTCGAGAAGCCGAAAACTCCCGAAAGACAGCGAAAGGAATTCTTGAAGGGAATGTACGGGGAGCGGCAACTGACTACTTTCCCACCTCGCCGGGAATGTAACAGACGAGATGAAAGGCCACCAAGAACTTGAACACCCTTCCGCAGAAGCCCGAAAGGTTGCTGAGAATGTCTCCGTCGACGGCGTCCCGAAACGAGAGGTAGCCAAACAGCCCAGTAAAGTAGCACATACCGCCTCCTAATATCACCGATGCGGTGATTACTCGTTCCCACTCGCTGGTTTATTTTTTCGATAGATTGAAGAAAGACGGCATGTTGTGCAACGTGTGGGACAGACGGGCGTGAGGCGGAAGAGCTGGGTTAACGGGAAGCAGCATGCAATCTGCATGCCAGGCACGGTTAGCAACTCTCCAGTTTTCGCAAATTGCCGACTTGGAGGGGGGTCGGGGGGTTGGGGGTAGCGTGCGTACCCGAGAGTCTGACCACGAAATCGATAGAGTTTAAACAGAGTGTCGGTACATCGTTGATGGCCTTGGGATTAGTGGCGCCACCTACCCTCCAATACCAACTAGCGCCCTACGTTCGGATGGGGAAGCCGATCACATTCGGGAGAAGCAAAACTACCAGCCGTGCTTCAGCTTAGTTCGATTCCAAGGTACACATGTGCATTCGGGCTCTTTTCGATACCCACGTTTTGTGGATCAACGAACTTTGACAATCGTAGAGGGGGCGCCATCCTTCGCATGCTTACGACAACCAAAGATCGGGGCACTACCAACGGCAACCCTCGAGGCAAGCAGCTCTATTGGGCCTTGAAAATCTGTCCAGGGACGGTGCCATCTCTCGCATTCTTAGGGTAACCCAAGATCGGGGAATTACCAACAACCGAACTCTGGGCAAGCAATTCCTCACTACTCGGTTCGGTTCTTCATGGGATTGTAGCTGTGGAACGCCGCCGGAGCGCAAGTGAGCGCAAAGACGACAGATCCGATTTTCCTGAAGGACCCAATCCAGTTCCACCAGACCAGCGGCGCATCTTCGTAGACGGTTTGAACGCGAAAGGGGAAGGTGATGTTGATACTCATCCTAAACTAGTGGATGGACTCCAGTGATGTAACATATGGAATATGGATTAATTTCGCACATCTGTCTTAGCGCGAGCCGCTACTGCACAATGTAGCACATCGACAAGCAGGCATGCGACCAGCCCGCCCAAACGCACTAGACTAGACTACATACCGAATTATCGGCATCGTTCACCAACAAGAGAAACATCTGCTTGGAAAAGAAACTACAACTTCCCAAACATCGAAGTGCACCGGTCAGCGACGGATATTTCACACACTTCCTACCTGTGAAAGCCGGTCTTTCCTCGACGATGGCGACGAAGCGATAAACTGACCCTCTTATCGAAACGGACGCTGTGTAACAGCGGGCCGGTACCTCAGCCAAATTGCCACCTGAAAGTCCAGGGCATCGCTACTTTCGCAAAACCTCATCGTGTCCGCGGCCCTAGACCAATACTGTAGTCGAAGAAACAATAATGCACACGACCTTCCAAGGTGTGAGTACCGAGGGAACAACGAAAATATGGTGCTTCGTTGTCCTACGCTGACGTGTTCGGGACATGTTGCTGACTCATTCTTACCTAGAGCAGTTTTCCCGACCGTCAAGTCTCTCGCAGCCGCCGCATCGGCATGGCTCCACGCTACAATGTACACGAACAAGAAGGAGATGGTACAGAGAGAAAGGCCTGCTACCCAACTGAAGCAATGCACGGAAGGGTCAGAGGGAACTCGCATTGGGGGTCGAAATGTCAGCGGCTTCTTCACTAAGCCGGACTCACATCAAAACAGGGACACGAGTTGATGAAATTGGTTTGACTTCATTTCTGGTGCGAATATGGTACTGGTATTCCAGAGGTGATAATTTCGGAACAACCTAGGATAATTCGCAGAAAAATATCTGGACAGGCTAAGGAAGTTAGTATAATATCATACGCCGCCAGGTATTGCAGTGCCCCCTCGTCGGTCAAAAGAGCAAAAACGCTCGCACCCTTTCGCAACCTCGCCCGTTTCGTCATGGTGGTGCGACCGAGTGCCAGAATACAAGGGTATGGTGTACGCACGTTGTGTCTCTCCGACCAAGGCGGGTATGTAGTTCATGGTTCCTCGACTGCCCTTTGTAGACCCATGAGCGTTTGGGTCCAAGGAGTACCCGGGGTTCAGCAGCAACCTAACTACCGCAGAAGCGCGAGTGATGGCAACGGGGCTGATCGATTCGTGATCAACTTGTGTGTTGTACCCATGATTGCGTCTCTCCGAGGTCGGTGCGGAAACGGAACTGATGGGCGTCTTTCTCGCATCACCGTTGCGATTCCTCCGAACGGTGCTATACTGGATGTATCCCAGCGGTTCTTGATGGGTTGGTTTCAGTGTCGCGCGCCTGTTGTCGTCCTTATCTATCGACTACTGTACACTTGAGAGTACGTCGACCGATTCGATCAATGTGTTGATTATGCCACGCAACTAGCAAAGGAGCACACCTGAGGTCGCCAAAGTGCTTCAAAGAAGAAATGTACAGCACTGCAGTGACCACGACGAACGGTGTTACAAAGTAGAAGCTACCCCACCACCCTGTGACCTGTTTCGGGAGAGGAGATAATCACGAGTGAGGGAGTGCGATGAGGTTCGCGGTCTCAGTGAATGCAAACACATGCCACTGTTGCGGGCTTTCCTTGATCGACCTGTCGTTGTTGGTTTCCTCGTCGTGTTCGCCGTCGTGTTCGCCGCCGTGGTTGTCGTCGTCGTCGTTGCTGTTGTTGTTGTTGTGTCTTTCCATCTTGTGACTGTCTACCGGCAACCTAAACTGACATACAGAGCATGATATTTTCATGCAACGGACCAGGTGAAACATTCTCGAGAACTGAATATTTTGAGACTGACTACGGAAATTACACAAACAGTTGGGCTCGACGATTTCACACTAAGTTATCCCGTCCTACATCGAAATCGGTCCTAACCCTAGCCCAAAACGATACACAGAGTTCAGTCACGTAGACTAGACTACAGTACTCACACGCTAAACATATTTGTCCCACCGAAAACAAGCACGCCTTTTAGGTTGCACGTATACATACTGAACCTGGTGTGGTCTCCGCCTTAAGCAGCTACAATTTGGAATGACATGTACCGTAGCACACACAGAATATATACGTTGAGTAGGCTACTGGACATTCTGCTACTTTGTTACATGTAGCACTTCTTCAGGATTGGACGTTTGACGGATAGGATACACCGACTGACCTCGAAATACTCCAACAACTCCGACAGTAACGAGGTCGCCAGCCCGCCGAGAAGGATCACGTAGGAGCACACGGCGCCGGTGTTTTGCAAGACGATTGAGCCATCCACGATCAGTGACCAATTGTGTGCAACTGGCATGCAAGGAAACAGCCAAACACCGTCGGGCGCGTCCGAGGTTGGGGCCAGCGTGTCCGTTGCGAGCGCCGCGAACTCAAGCTTTCTTGGTGCCGACTTCATCTTGGCCCTCCATTCTTCCCCGGCCCTGATGAGGGCCACAGACCCCAACCAAACGGCTGGGCCTATTGAAGTGCCAGTGGAAGGAGGGTTGTGAGTGTTATGTATGAATAAGAGGCACAACCGAAGACTTGGTAGTACGCGCGATATGGCAACAAGCCGGCGTATTACCGACCATTCCATCGCAACGCGCGGCGTCGTGAGTTGATTGCAAGGCAACATCATAGTATTGCACAATAAGTCATTTGGGGTGTGGTGGACAGAATCAGAGAGTATACTGTCATGGATTCACACTACCACCGAGCAGGTGCTCCAACTCGCGGTAGGTAGGATCAACACGCTCCCTGAGACAAAGTAATGAGCAGACTTTCACCAACGCTATCGTTGAGTTTGGCGGCTTTCGGTAAGCAAAGAACTATCCAGTTCATGCAATCCATTTCATCAGGGGATTCCGTCATTTTCGGCGTGAAATACAACAGAGTGAAAGTAATGGACCCACGATTGCAAACGTCAACGTCGGGTCCAGGTTCAAATCTTGTTTCGTCATCATAGTCCGTTCTAGAACGGAAAGCTGACCCTAACCCTAATTCTAGCTAAATATGTTTTCTGGTTTATACGGAATCAACTCATTATAACTCGAACTACTATAATAATAGCCGTGCTCTCTCTCTCTCTCAAACAACTTCATTGCCAGCCGAAACGGAGATGTCATAAGTCAGCTTACGGAGCGGTTTTACTCGGCGCATCGCACCAAGAGGGTAGATTACACACATACTCTACTCAGTATTGGAATCACAGCTATCCTGCCCCCCATCACCCATTTTTTGTCCTCGCCCGTGATAATCCAGTTTGGGTAGAGTATATCGTGTGTTAAGTACGCAGACTAGTAGGATTTGGTCTGTTGAAGAAGTATTCGGTACATATTAGTATCGTATCTTGTGTTGTCTACAGGACTATACTACAACGTGGACAACTTTCAACGGGAATCCTACATAATGACAATACCATTGATATTGGTTTTGCATCTATAGCAGCAGCAGAAGTAGCAACCGAACGAGATTACCCCCCTCTCCTCACATTGTCTTGGACGTGTCAATTGAACAACATCGCCCCCTTCTCCTCGCATTGTCTTGGACGTGTCAGCAGTGTTTGAATAGTTGCACGTAATCAGGTATCTCAGCCTAAATACTTTCTACACTACAGTTTCACCTCCAGGTACTCGTAGGATTGTTAGTGATTGTTGTTCCAAATCCCTACCTGCCCAGACGGACAGGCAAACGCGCACTTTTCTCTGAACCTAACAATGGATTGTATCGAGCTTACATGTAACGCAGTAGAGCACGGTGGTGGCCGCGATGCCACTGTCCCGGAAAGTCTGAGGCGTGTTGAGTATGCCGGAGCCAATCATGTAGTTCAACACGAGGAAGCCGGTCATTACGCTTGAATTCCTCTTTTGGTTCTCATCCGTCGGAGCCAGCAAGACGCCGGACTCGATGCTGAGAAGAGGAGGACTTGCAGTTGTGGACTCCCTCTCGTTGATAGGCATTGTCCCGTAGGGAACCACCATCATGATGTTGACGGCTGTGCCTTGCCACGGGAGGACCAATGAGAGGAAGACGACTTGCGAAACACACCACCAGCAACCGAGTTGCACGTCTCTGTCGTAGTGCGGGTTGGGGGTGGGTTTAGGCCGATGCTCTGCACTACAGCATCATCGGTGGCAGCAGCAAGACGTCAGCCTAGCGCAGCAGAACCCAATCCTTGACAAAACCGAACCCGGGGTGCAGACCGTAAAAAAAATGGTCAAAGTTGAGGCCAGGAGACCACGCGCAGGCTCGTTCGCTCTTTCTCTTCCTCCCGCTCTCCATTTATTGCAGTTTGTTGTCTCAACATCTTACACGCGGGGAAACAACTGCTACAATCGTGTGTGTGTTCGATATTTATTTGTGGAGGCAACAGGTTCTTCCCCACCTTCTTTGTGAAACCGATTTCGACCTTTTTCCTCGTGTTCATTGTCTTTCAACATCTAGTCTAGCGATGGATGCGTTCATGCCTGCCCGTTGTGCGAGGGCTTGAAAAACAACACGGAATGATCACCTCGCCCGCACCACCATCGCCAAATCAACCTTACATATTCATGTACTGGGTATTATTTTAGGCGGGAATGAAATGAAACTGTGATACAGTCCGCCGCCACCTTGATGATTTTTGGAATTTTCTGTGCTGTATCAACTGCACGTGCGTACTTTCTTTGCAGTGTTTTCTTCCAAATGATATATGTCAATACTGCTTACTTTGCGTCTGGCGTGTAGACACAACACAGACTTAGCGACGCACAGCTTCCCTCTGCCATACAGCAGGTGTTTACCCTTCTACTTGTGAGACAACCCGATTCATCGCTGACTTTCTGGGAGGAAAGCTTGCTACTGAGTGCATCGCCAGGGCCAGCATGTCGGTGAGCAAAAATGATCGAATCGAGAGCTGCGCGATGCACATACGGTACACGCAATACATTTGACATGCACACATTAACAGATTGCCGAACTGCACGATAGGCACAGCTGCTTTCTGCTGCTGCTATGATCGATTGCTGTCCAAGCATCCGGCTTTTACCCTTTATGTTGCATGCAACACATGGCACGGCCGATTCCAAAGTCTACCGTCCCACGCAACCAATCTCCTAAATAGTGATAGTTTTGCCCATGGGACACCCATGTGGGTCACCCATGGACCGCCTGTTGGATGGCTTGGTGCGCCAGGCGCAGTTTGTTGTAGACGGCAAGAGTAAATGAGCTGCTCGGCGAGTTTGCCGGCAACGATGAAGTACAGAAAACCCCCCGCGGGCGTGGCAACCTGCATCTGTGATGTGGAGCGTGATAGCTCTGATGTGTTGACGCGCTAGGTGTGGTAACTGTGTGATGGCGTGAAGCCTGGAGGCGTGATAGCCTGGAGGCGTGATATCCTGGCAGTGTGATAGCCGCTCGACAGGTAGCATGGATACGGGCGTGATAGCCCTGGTCGTGATATAGCCGGGGATAAAGCCTTGATTGGAAAGAGAAAACGGAACCAGGACGACAAGTGGGTCCATTGTGCACCCAAACCAACTCCTTGTAGGCACACACACCTTATTATACATCCAGAATTCCATAATACGGGGAGGTATGTATGCGGCAAAGTTGGTACCGCCAAGCCCAATCCATCTCATCTGTTGAACTCCCAAATCCCCATCTTCTGGGAAAGTTCTCTCTGCTTGCAGAAATCTGTAAATCCTGGGAGTACTTCCAACACCGCCCATGGGCGGCCCA
Organism: Ectocarpus sp. CCAP 1310/34; assembly: GCA_902602495.3. Classification (NCBI taxonomy): domain Eukaryota; class Phaeophyceae; order Ectocarpales; family Ectocarpaceae; genus Ectocarpus; species Ectocarpus sp. CCAP 1310/34. Next base: position 154,607 of record CACKRE030001714.1, on the reverse strand, counting down.
TGAAGTGCCCAGTTGACACTTCAACCAACGTACAGAACTTCGCCACGGGCATATATAGACAAAATCAACCTACATACAAACTATAAGTAGAACTTAGCCACCCTCACAAACAACCTAGAACTTAGCCAAAGCGCCAACCCTGCACGTATCGTGTGGGCTTGGGGATAGGGTTATAGTTAGCGTTAGGGTTATACGCCGCTATAGTGCCCCTTCCAAAAATAGGGTTATAAGCCGCTTCCCATGGGCTTCCCATGGGCTTCCCATGGGCTTCCCTTGGGCTTCCCATGGGCTGCCCACGGGCTGTCCATGAGCATGCCCATTGGTGACCCATGGGTGACACATGGGTTAGGGGCTTCGTTATGCGCATGGAGGACAACCGCCTCCCCAAGCGCATGCTGCTGGGAGCGATGGAGGGGGGTACCGGATACCGGGGCGGGCAGGAGAGCGACTGGGCGTATCGCCTAGGAGAGGACCTCGTGGCGTTTGGCATGAACGAGGAGAAGGAGGGGGGGAGATGGAAAGAGAGCGCCAAGGACCAGGAGGCGTGGTACGACAAGATCGAGGACGGGGCGGCATGGTTCATGAGGAAATGGCACAGACAGGAGGCGGAAGCATCCGCGAAGCGCCAGCGCCAGCGCGCGGAGGAAGCAGAGACGGAGAGCACGGCCGCCCCGGGCCCGAAGAGAAAGAGAATCGGGGAAGCGGCGGGGGGCGTACTCTTATGTTTTGCATGTCTTAGCGGTTAGACCGTTGACCACGCGTCCTCGAGAGGACGGAGCATTGTTCCCACAGGACCGATCACCGATGGCCAATCGTTCCTTTCTACTTTGCCA
>CACKRE030001714.1:92578-116753 GCA_902602495.3 Ectocarpus sp. CCAP 1310/34 | reverse complement strand
GGGGGGGGGGGGGGGGGGGGGGGGGGGGGGGGGGGGGGGGGGGGGGGGGGGGGAATGGGTTCAAGGGACCACCTTGGCGGGACATTCAATATTATGAGGAAGTGGAACAGGGAGGGGGTACGCAGACCCTACTCCCTACCCTTTTACCCCAAACCCAACTCCCCGATGGTATGGTTTACCCAACAAGTTTGCTACTGGAAGACAACAACCGTGCGAAGGCTACTGGATACAAGAGGCCTACCTGTTCTTTCTTGCCATGCTTACAAAAGGCGAATGCTCGGCGGGAAAACCGACCTGCCCTCGTGCTTCCCCGCAGCTTCGTTCTTCCAGAGAGAATTTCGTTCGTGAAGGAAAATGCCGAGTAGATGTTCGCCTCGAGAGTGGATCGCATCTTGCCCTTGCGCCGGCAGCTTACGTTGTCGAGCTCGTGGAGGGCATGCACAGGATCACGACGCGCACGGACCTAGGTGCCAAGAGAGAACGAACCTGCTGTCCCGAAACCACGGTTTTGCTTTTGATGGGGACGAAGCCTTGTCTTCTCCTTGTCTTCCAGCGCCACCTCTTCCTTTGAATCATTGTTTGGAGTTGAGGTTGCGGGCCAGCGGCCTGCCTACACCCCACCATGGGTTTCACAACAACGAGGGCTTCCTAAGGGCGTTGCCGGCTCCCCCTTCGCTCGCAAATACGCGCCGATACGCCCTTATCTACTCCATCCCGCCAACCTTGCCGTACCCTATGATGAGAATTCGGCGGCGATGTGCCTTCGTGTACTCCAACCCCTCACCCCACCCTTTCGTACCTCTTGTTCAGGATTCGGCGATGACAAGCCTTAATCTATTCCAACCCCTCACCCGGCTTCGATCTTGCCCCTTGTGCAGCATTCGGTGGTGACCATCCCGAAGGGGGGCATTCGGAGACCCTCGCTACGATTACTGCTGCCACTGCCACCGAGGGCCAAGGGTCAGACGGAGGAACAGTTGCGTCGGCGTCACCGATGGAGGTGGAGGCGTCGGCAACCTCTGCGGAGGCCCCGCAGGATCAGGCGGCCGGGGAAGGGGGGGTCGGGGTGTTCTCGTTCGGGCGGGGGGATCTCGGAGCCCTGCTGCACGCGGACGATGCGGACCACTCCGCTGAGGAAGGCCCCGTGGTGGTCAAGAACCACCGGTCCTTGCTACAGGTGCGCGCACGCTTCGTTCCTCTTGTAAAGGGGAAGATATGGTTGTTTATCTTTCCGCGGCAGCAGGTTTCAGATTCTGGGGTAGGTTTGTTGTTGTTTTTGTTGTTGTCGTCGTCCTCGTCGTTGTTTCGGTGGTTGTTGATGTTGTTGTTGTTCAAGATCGGCGCGTCTTGGCGGTCAAATGGGCAAGGTACTTCGTTCACACGGTGCCGACAGTCCCGCAAGCCATGGGCTATGTCAGCAACCACTGCAGCAAGCAGACCATCAACCACACACTCCACCTCCTTCCTGAGGATACGACAACGAAACAAGCACCACATAGAACGTCTCGCTACCTTTCACTTTTTAGACCACCCACACAGAAGGCACCGTCACGCTTTGACCCCGAGACAGCGCTCCCCGGCACCGGTTCTCGCACCCACTACCCTTACCCCTCCAGGTGTCCACCTCGCTGTTCCATACCATGGCTGTGACCGCTTCGGGGGAGATCCTAGGCTGCGGCCAGAACGACGAGGGGCAAGTCCGGCCCGATCTCCTGACGGAGGCGTTCTTGCCGCGGCCGTCCCTGGTGGAGCCCGTGCTCTCCCATCGTATCACCCAGGCAAGGCGCCTTGAGCGGTGGGGTTGGTGACTTTTGGGGGTGGTTTCTTCGCGCACCCGCGCGTGTGTGTTCGAGGATAACCGCTGGGCGCCGAGCGAGTAACGTCCCGATGGTGTGAAAGTATCCGTTTCGTATACAGCGGGACGAAACGCAACAGAGATGGCGGTTGTTTTTTTACTGTCGTCGTCCTTCTCTTACATGGTGTCTTTTGTGTGGGTTGTCGCGCCCGCAGCACTGGAGGCGCAGGGGTTGGGACCGGTCCAGGCCCGATTTTGGACAGACCGTTTGTTTGCCTCGAGAGGTGCTTTGCCTCCGTTTATTCGTCGGATTCATTTTCATGCAAGAAAGCATGATACTACTCTTCAGCGTTTGTTTTTGTTTGCAGCGCTTAGTTCTGTTTGCTTGCCTCGATATGTTTGTGTGCTTCCGTGTTCGAGGGCAAATGGGCTCTACTTCCGTCTTAGGTTCGCGCTGAGTCGGGGCGCGACCAGGTCTCACCGACGTTGACAGGTGCAACCATTATTTGTGAAGCAAGCTCGCTCGCCCCTTGCCCTGGTGCTGCCGCGGCCGTACCCTTGTGAAGCAACCGCCCTCCACCCTGCGCGTGTGGTTCTGCGGTTTGCTCCAGGTGGCCTGTGGGCTGTACCACACGGTGTGCGTAACGGCCTCCGGCATGGCCATGTCGTGGGGGGGAAATGAGTCCGGACAGGTGCGCGAGAGATACGTACGCACGTACGCATGTACGCACAAGACGGGACAAAGTGGCGGGAAGAGACAATATATAGGGAGGTAAAGGGAGAGGGAGAGAGAGAGACAGACAGACAGACAGACAGACAGAGAGACAGAGATGAAGAGGCAGACCTTGGCGTAAGTTTCGATCATGTAGACCCTGCCGTCCGTCCACCCTTCACATACGTGGCAGCTGGTATAGTTTGGATCCTTCTCTCACAGCCTGTTGATTGGTTCCTTCGTGGGTTCACCGTTTTCCCCCTACCCGGCGCACGCTTCTTTTTGCCCCTGTTCCGCACGCAGCTCGGACACAGCGGGGAGATCACTCGGACCGTGCGCCCCATGGTGGTCCAGGTATGAGACGGCGTGCCTAGAATTGGCGTCCGGGAGTGTCTCGGATATGGAAAGGAAGTAGTTTGTTCGAGCCTGGAGCTTTTTTTTTTTATTACATGTGTACGCCGTTAGTCCATTTCTCGATTTCTTGCTGGCCATACTTGGTCGGAAGCCTGCGTATGTGCATTTGTCCTCCCTCAAGGTCACGCGGTCCACGCCGAGTGGCCCGTCATCTCGCGAATCACGTGAGTGGTCGCGTGGTCGCGTGGTCGCATTCCCGGCGAACAAAATAGTGCTTCCACTCGAGTGGGGGGAGGGGGCGGGGGGGGGCATGCGGAGGGGGCTTGAAAGAAAAACTGTTTTGTGTTGTGGTGTTGTTCCTATTTGGTGCTGCTAAGTGCTGCTAAATGATGGACCGGCTGCCCAATTACAATACTCGTCTGGTGGGCCTGTGCATGTGTGTAATGGAAAATCAGTGAAGTGAAACCGGTGGGGTTTCGCTTGAATATGAATGAACCCGCAAACACTGTCGGTAACTCCTCTATCTAAAGAGTAAGGTAAGCCCTTTCGTGTTCACTTCTCTCATGTTAGGGATAATTGTGCCTTTTCCAGGTCACGGGGGCAGGACAGTCGTGGTCGTCGAGACGGCGTGCCTCGAGAGTTGCATGCGGAGATCTCTTCACGCTCATCCTCACCTCCCGGGCCGAGGTGTGCATGCGTGCATGCGTGCGTGTGTGTGTGTGTGTGTTTTTTTTTTTTTTTCGTTGAAGCGAGAGCGCTAGCCGGCGCGCGCGTGTGTGCGTGCGTGTCGGAATATTGTTGTGTGTGCCCACCGTGCTAACGCCCACCGTGCTAACCAGCTGACCAATCAAAATGGAAGCGTTGACAATGGGCTGACAAGGTATGTGTGTTTGGTTTAACCGTAGGCAACGACGGCACTAGCTGGCTGACCAAAAGAAAAGCGTATTCGTGTGTCCTTGCTACGTGGGTCGACGGCGCTAACCGGCTGACCAAAAAAAATGCTCGATCTCGGTGTGGCTGTGTTGATTTGCAAGTGTGTGTTGTGTTTCATCAACCACGCTCAGCGGCTATAGAGCCTCAGCTTCTGCGCGGCAATTGGCGGACAATTCTTCCAAAGAAAGGCCAGCTAGGCTAATCTCCGGATTGAAGGCAGAAATGGCAACAGATGCAGAGAAAAGCACGCACCTACTGAGATTTCTATATACTCCTCACGTTGGTTTGGCTCTGTCGTAAGTTGTTGCTGGTTCTAGTAGTCATCCTCCTGGCGTTCATGTAGTTCTCGGCCAGTTCTCTGTCCCTTGCCGTTTTTCCACACGTTCGCCGGGTTTCAACTTTGACTCTCTTCCACACTCTCTCTTCCTTCATCCCGTTGATTTCATCCTTCTCTCCTCTCTTTTCCCTCACCTTTCGACCTAAACCAATTCTTGTCCAACCGTGCCACCAACCTTCCTCTTTTCGCCAATCACCCTCTCTTTGTCATCACCTTCCTTCGAGTCCTCCCATTCTCCTCTGCATTGACACTGCCATGTCTTCCACCCTCTTTTTCGTATAAATCCTCAAACAAATGGCCTGTAGTGTGCAATTTCGTTCATTATTGAAAGGCGCCACGGGCCCGCGATGATGGGAAGGGAGCTAGCTCGAAACACAAACTGCCTCCGCATCGTGTTCGCTATGAAAGCCTTCAGGTGGAGGAAGGCTGACTCGTCATCGAACCTACCCATATTGTAGTCTTCGTCGGCCAGATGACCGAACAGTTGATGCCTTTGCCAAGACCAGTAGGCGGCAAAAAAATCCAGCATGGCGAGGTGGAGGCGAGACGGGTTCAATGTTCCCACACAGTGGTTTGCCTCCCGCCAAGGGCGTATCCTAGTAGCTTCCTATTCTTTTTTAGCTTCTGCTTTCTGCAGCGTTGACGACGGCAACGTCTACCTGGACAGACGCTTTTTGTAGGACCTCGTCTTTTGCCCTTGCGCTTACCCCTGTGGGAACCACTAATTCCATCTCGTACAGTCCGTTTCTTTGGCCAGTGGTTCTGCTGAATTGGTGAGGTCCTCGACTATGATGGGCATGTTGCATTGGCGCGTTGGTCGCCAGTGCAATGTGCCCATCATGCTCACGGATATTTCTAATATGCACCGTAAGCATTGGTCGAGGACGCGGAATTTTTTGTGAGAAATTCGGATTTGGCTTCTCCCCGAGATTGGCGTGTAGGCGGAAAAGGCGAGGATCACTCACTTGGGTGGGATCACTTGATACATCCACCTTGTACAGTCCGTTTCCTCGATCAATGCTTATGGTGGATTGGCAAGATCCTCGACCATGATGAGCTTGTTGCGTTGGCGCATTGGTCGCCAATACCGCATGCCCATAATGCTCACGGATCTTCTTATTGCACCAGAGGCGTTGGTCGAGGCAACGGACGTTCAACAACGGATTGACCTTCTACCCCCGGTTGATGTGCAGGCGAAAAGAACGAGAATATCTCAGCCACTTGGGGGCATCGCGAAATCCATCCTGTATAGTCCGTTTCCTCGACCAGTGCTTCTGGTGAATTGGTAAGATCCTCGACCATGATGAGCACGTGTTACTGGCGCGTTGGTCGCCAACGCAACATGCTCATCATGGCCGAGGATCTTACCAATTTAACCACAACCATTGGTCGAGGAAACGAACTTCGTTAACAACGGATTGGTTTCTCCGCGGGATTGACGTGCAGGCGAAAAAGACAAGGGTCTGTCGGCCAAGCCGGTCCTCGTACATGGGTGTCGCCATCGCCACAGCGAGCGAAAGCAACCAATATTGGTCCGAGGACCACGATACTCCCTAGACGAGCGAGCATCCAAGAAAAGGCGATGAAACCGCCACGGGGAGTTTGCGACCGTATGTTTCATCGAGTGTGCATTAACCGCGCAAATTGATGACTGATGAAAAAATGCCAGCTTCTTTTCGGGATGAAAAAGTGCAAACACGATTTGTGGTCATAGGGCTGCTGTGTGTTGGCATCGACCGCGCTAACCGACTGGCCAATGAAGAGACCTCAGTCTTTCGGCGGGATAATGAAATATGCTTCTATGTTGTTTTTTTCGCCGAAATTACCTGCACCTACCGGCTGGCCGATACAACGGACTCCAATGGTCGCCACACGAAACCCTGTGTTCGCGCGGTCGTGTGGTACTGCAGGTGGGAGCCACCGCGCTATATTGTTCACCAGTAAGAGGCGCTATCTTGCCCGGAGTAAGCTACCCTACGGTAGAGGGCGGCGGGGGGGGGGTAGTGACGAGGCGTCAGGAATGTTCCAGGTTCCAGGACCCCTGAATTCTACAAGATAACAAGCTACAACTCTCACCCTTGATCGTTTCGCAAATGCTCAACTCTACGTGCGCGCAACCATTGAGGGTCAACCTCAAGAAAACGCCGCGGGGCTTTCGTGTTGTAAAAAGTGGAGTTTGTTTTCAATGAACCAGCTTGGAGCGCTTTCCTTTCCATCGTTGGGCTCGACGCGGGAGGAGTATCCGCGCGCCTTCTCGGCGTGTTTTTTTTGTGTGTTCAATCCCACATTCTCATGTTGGTCACGTTGCCGCGACAACATCAACCCCGACATTTTTGTGACGAACCATTGCGTCTTTCAAAAGCGGCGAGAAATATTTCACGTCAGACGTCTCATCATCCCGTCGCCGGGTTTCCGTGTTCCCGCACCGGCTTTCCTCCCGTCGTGTTGCGGTACGGTTTCTCCAGGTGTTCTCGTGCGGTGTCGGCGAGTGTGTCGGCGGTGACGGGAGAGACCGAAAACAGGCCGCCCCCGTGCCGTCCCTCGCCGGGTTTCCAACCGTGTGGATGGCGTGCGGGAACAGCCACTCGGTGGTTATCGGAGCCGGAGGTGACGCGCTGGGTTTCGGCTTGAACACACACGGTCAGGTGAGTCGAGGCCGTCTTGATTTGGTTTCGCCTTGGAGGCGTGCTTTCAGGCGGGGCTGTGTTCGCCAGGGCAGGGGGGCGCAGTGGGGACCCCTTTGGGCGTAGTTGGCTGATCGTAGCAACGTGTCGTGTCATCCGTCGGACGTACGCTTGCATTGAAGAGAATGGAGACACGGCATGGTCTCGAAGGCGCGCCCTGCCCGACACGCAGGCCGCCGCAGCCGCCGACAAGCCCCCTGCAGAGGCTTTCAACACCGCGCGGTGACCGGGATCTTAACTCGAACGACAACTGTGTTGCGTGCTGTTGGTACGCTACGAGCTCCACACCCCTAACCCAGAGGAGTCTGTTACAACAAGTCAAGTCTTCGAAAGGCCACGTACCTTGGTTGCGCCCCCGCACGGATAATTCGTTGTCAAAGAGAGACTGCCTTGAGAGGCCTGTAGCGAACGAGTGCCTTTTCTTCAATACGCGCAGAGGAGTGCGGTACCTCTCCCACCTGACACCGTCCGCAAAACTCGCGCGCTGTCCCCTGCCGCCTCTTCCCGTCGTCCCCTCCTCTCAATTTCGTACGTCAACAGCTTGGGGTAGGCGAGTTAGAAGGTGGCGAGGGGCCAGCAGTCCTGCACCCTCGACCGATCGTCGGAACGTTCTCCAAGCCTCTCACCTTGCCTCCCGCCGCGGTGGCTACCCCCGACGACGTACCCTCGCCCCGAGATTCAAACCCCACGGGAGCCGGCAGCGCTACCCCCGCTAGGCCCGCTCCCGCCGGCGCGGAAGGCGCCACCGCCGCTGCCGCCGCCGCTGCTCCCGCGAGCAGGGTCGGTGGTGATAGCGCTAACGGCGGCCGCATGAAGAGCGGGGCGACCCCGCCCGCCTTTCTGGCCGCCCGCGCGGCCTGCGGGCAGAGCCACACCGTGCTCGTCTCGACGGCGGGGGAAGCGTGGGCCTGCGGCCGCAACCGGTCGGGCCAACTGGGCGTCGATCCCGACATTGTCGGGGAGACCAGCACACCGGTGAGGGTCCCGCTAGAGGGGGAAGGGGGAGGGGGAGGAGCGGCGGCGGTAGGCGCCGTCCAAGCGGCCGCGGGCAGGGCGCACTCCTTGGTGCTGCTATCCGACGGCAGGGTGGTCGGCTTCGGGAGCGACGAATTCGGGGCGCTCGGACCTGCTGAGCCTCCCGTCGCCGCCGCCGCCGCCGCCGTTGGCGACAGCATGGAGGTGGACACCGCGACGCACCGCTCTTGCTACCATTGGAAGCCCACGGTCATCGAGGCACTCAGCGGGCGGTGGGTAGCCTCGGTGTCTGCCGGCGGCGAGCAAAGCTTCGCGATAGCGGTGGGCCCGGCTCAGCCGCCGGCCGTGGGGGCGGGGGCGGGGACAGCCCACCCTCCGCCCCCGTTGCCTTCCTCTCCGGGTGACGCCGCTTCTGTCGTTGGGGGCTTGGGGCGGCCAGACGAAAAGGCTCCCGTGGCGGCGGCCATGTCAGTAGATGGCGACTCGGCAGCAGAGCGGAAGTTCACGCCAGCACCAGCGGTCGCCGAGAGCGAGGCACGCCGCGAAGGAGGCGGAGAAGATGCGGACCGGGGGCCAGGAAGCCTCGCCGGGGCTGCCGGGGCTGCCGGCCCGCTCGTGAGACGGGGCTCCGAGGCGCTGTCGCTCCGACGGCGCTTCTCGCTCCCTCCGACGCTGAGGATGTGGACGGTGGGCGAGTTCCTGCAGCTGATCAGGAAGGCAGAGGCAGCCGCGGTGACCGGGAACAGCTCGGACGTGGAGGGGGAGGCCAGCCGCGGGGGCGCGGAAGAAGCGGCAGTGCTGGAGGTAGGTGACGTTTTTCTCGGAATGAAAGGCCGGTTCTCATTCTTCTGAAAATTTTTTGTAGTCAGTCTCGTCTTGAACACTGTTGAGCGCCAGGTGCGGGATCGACCGCAGTTTGTGCTTGCTCGATCGGGTATTCACACTTTTGGGTGATGAAGCGAGCTCGACGAGGTGGCGGTGGGCGGGGAAGAGCGTTCGACGGAGGGCGTAGGAACGCATTCTCGAACCCTGCTGGTCTGGCGGGTGAGTTGCTCCTTTTGTCCAACCAGGGCCGACCTCTTTCCGGCACCATTATCCCCATCGCACCTGTCCACCACCTTCCATTGTCCTATATACGCCGAACGTCCGTTACCTCATTAAAACCCGGCTGCTCACCCCTGCAAGACTGTGATGCTGATGAATTGCTGCTGACAACGGATTTTATCCCAGCTTCTTGTGGGATGGGAGTATTGTACCCCTGCAAGTCCACTTTCCGCTTGCTGTCCGAAACTCCGCCGGCCGTGCTTTGGAGCAGGCCGTGCGGCAAACATTCGCTTCGCCATCGGTCCTGAGCGCGTGCTTCAACATTGAAGCACCGGCAGAGGCCCGACATGGCAACCTGGGGAGGACGCAGACGGGGGAAGGGAGGGGACAGGGGACGGCGTTCCCCCGGGTGGATGCGGCGGGGTTGGAAGCTGTGTACGCGGGGCTAGCGGGTCTGGGGCCGAGGGTGGTGGACACTCTGTGGTCGTCGATCGAGGAGGTGCGATCACGCTACCGGCAGCGGTATCCCGAAACGTCGCACAAATCCCTCTTTTTCGAGATGGCGCCTCTGGTTTTTGCCCTGTTATTCTAAGGTATGCCACTTACCCCTCGACGTATTCGTTTCCCGGCCCCTGTCCCGCGCGCTCTTTATCTACACCCCCTTCATCGCAAGAACTTATTCCTCCCCGCGCCTGCCCACTCGTCCGCTTCCAGCATGCTAGCATCCACACACGCGCGCTCCCCTTCCTATGCTTTGGGTTGGGCGCATGCCCCCAGGTCACCCCCTCCCGCTCCAGGGAACGGCAGCGGCTGCACCCTCTTTGTCCCGATTCCTTCTGCCGCATTTTCGTCCATCCGTGATCAGTCCTGTTGGTACAACGCCGCGTTCTCTCGAGGACGCGCGGTCAATGGTCTAACAGCCAACGCATGCCCGACGTGAATACCTCAGGGAATGGCAGCGGTCAGGGAGGCGCAACAATCCCCTTTGACCTCTTCGAAATCTCGGTGCTCTCGGCCATCTTCAAACCCCGCGGTGCCGGGCCTCGAGGCCGCCGGAGCCTCGTTCCTCCTCAAGTACTGGCAGGGGTCGACCTTCTCGCGAGACGTGGGGGAGTCTCCGGACACGGGCAAGGACATGGCCATGGAGAGGATCTGCAAGACGGTGCTCGGGCTCAAGGGGCACGCCCGCTGGTGGCTCATGCGCAGGTAGTCGGCGTGCGAGGTGTTGCCGCCTGGGCGGGTCATGGCACTGACTGCTGTGCTGCTGATTCCTTGGTCGAGAATAAGTCCTGCCATGTTTCTCGTGTTTTGCATAGCAACTTCCCCTGTAAGCGTGGTACCGCTCTGTCGGAAAATGCTAGGATGATCGCTCTGATACACACGTAAACATCAAATGGTCCTTGCATTTCCAAACGTTGTGGTGTACGATAAGCAACCACAGGAACAGGGGGCTGGAAAATTTCGTCCAGTGGTATCCGTCTCCGGATGGGTGGGTTCTACTTCGTGGACCTCGGCCGTGTTTTTCCCGGCGAGGGCGGGTTCAGCTTCGACGTGGCTTTACCTGGACAAAGCTCCACTCGTTTTGAGTTATTTTCGCTTTTCATTTGAACTAAGTGGAGGGTGGCCGGCCTGTGATCCCTTTTGGCGCCCGCGTCAGTTTGACCGGTGCGGAGATGTGATAAGGTACTGAGCGAAGGCCGGGACGACAACAACAACAACAACAGCACTGCATGTATCTCCGGTGCGTCTGTTTACTTTTTGCCCAATCCGTGTGCGCGGTGTGCTTTCCCTGGCATGGCGTTCACCTAAATTAGCGTTAAAGAGGACTATTCTGCGGAACTCTTCTCCTCCCGACTGGTCAAGCCCATGGTCGAGCACCTTTCCATCTGGCTGAAGAGAGTGGGACAGACGAGACCCTACTACCCTACCGCGGCTTTGCTGCTCAAGGTAAGGCACACGTACACGACGCCGGCTGTGGGTTAGGCGCGCCAGCGGAAACGCAGTGCATTTCGTCGTTGCAATACTGAAGAAATCCTTGTGTAAGTTTCCCTTGCGGTGGTTGTGTTCCTGGTGTCTTGGTGGATGATAGACAGAGAGAGCGGCGGGGATGTGAGCGGAGCGTCCGCATCGTGCAGAGTTCTTGTTGCAGCTGTTGGTAGGTCTGATCTATGAGAAGATCGCCTGGCTGTCAAACGATGTTTGGGTTTGGGTTTGGGTTAGGGTTAGGGTTGCGTGGTGTGACATGGCAAGAGACCGCCATCCTCGCATCTATGTTCCCGTCTACCGCAGGTTGCGTAAGATATCACACCGGGTGGAATGGTTGTCTTGAGCTCGATTACTCCCGGCAGCACAAGCAGCTACGGTGCCGAAAATGGCCGCGTTGGAACTTTCCCGTCAAGAGCTTTCTAATAGTATTTAGTTTGCTTGTTGCATGCTCTTCGTCGTGGAGTATGTGAGCTTTGAACGTCGGTCCAGGAGGGTGTGGTATCTTTCGCCATTTCGCCTACGGTATCTCGCGGAAGCAACGGTACTCATTAGGTCATGCATGTCTAACGTGTTGTGGATGAGCTGGTCTGGTTGTCCTCGGCCCTCCAATCTCACACTGTTGCTCTATTCTATCTGGCGAGGCGTGCTTGGTTTCTCCCGGCATATTTGTCGCCGCGCCCACCCTGTGCGCGTCCCGACCCGCCCGACTAGACCCACGGCATGCTTAACGACCGCGCTTCTGCTTCTCTCCGCACTGCTTGGGCTTCGCCCCCGCTCTCTAGCACGTGCGTGCTTGGCAGGCGAAACACTGCTTTCCGCATAGCCTTGTGACGACTGCTTCCTCCCAAGTCGGTACATGTATCGTGCGTCCGTTTGTGTTCTTGACACCGGTTCACTGTCTCCGCCCCTTCCAACAATGAACCCATGGTATGGTGCCAAACACATTCTCCCCGATCGGATTTCTCTTCACTCCCTGGAGAGTTTTTTTTCCCTCTCCCAAGCGACAATTGACGTAAAACGTTCGCGTGGTGCCGCCTGCCATTCTACCCTGCGCTACCTGATACTACGCTACGAAGTGGCTGCATTCCATCAACGAACTCGAGGGTACGCGGAAGGTGAGACCGGGAGGACGGACCGTTGCGCGGATCGTTCCACAGGAACAAGCCGCCGTCGTCGTCTCCGGTTGCAGCCAGCTGTACAATGGTCTTTCCGTGTTCGCACGTGTATGTCTGTCGAACACCGCGTTTCTATGTTGCCGAAACGGGTTGTGGTTTTGTTCCATGGTGTTCCGGAATTGCCTGTTTTCTGTTTCGTCAGTCCCTCTGGATTTGCTTTGGTTTTAGACCATTTCCTGGAATGATCGGTGCATCGCCTTTCCACGGGAGCACATCCGGACGCGGAACGCCTCCGTGCGGGTTATCCACGAAGATTTCCGTGGGTTGTCTATCACCAGACCAAAACATTCAGGCGACAGCTTCGTCGCCCAACATGACCCGTTGATGGACGGATTTGGGATGACAGAGTCATATCGCATTCTCGTTATCCTACTCCTCCTGCTCGTCCCTCGCTCAATCGAAAATATTTAGTTTTTGACACGGCAATGGTAACGATTTGTGCTCTTGAACGTTTCGAGTAAACAACTGCAAAGAAAGGCACTAGTATTTGTTAACGGTACCTGTACCTGCTGCTTCTACCGCCGTTTTCCAAGATTCCATACGAGGACTTCTTCAGCGACTACATCTCGAACATGCCCGCGGATAAAGTCGTGCAGGACCTGCTCAGGTGGAAGGATCAGGAACCCCTTGCTAGGATGAAACGGTTCTTCCTGTGTGAGCATCCCTTCTTGATCTCTACCGACTTGAAGAAGGTGAATCGTTGTTGATAAGAAAGCCTTTGCTATCGAAACCTACATTGGTAACGACACTGGACCGTTCTCCTTTCCGAGCAAGCCTGCCCAATCTCTACCCAGAAAGTATGGTGAACGCGACTCGTTATTATATACTTCAAGTATATCAAATGCAGTCGTGGCTCCGATGTCAAAGGGTGGCGTGACCAAGGTCCTTGGACCTCTAGCGTGGGAGTCCCCTCTTATTCCGGAACAAGAGGTTGCCCAACTACACCGTAGCGGGTCGAGTAGTCAGTGACCACCGATTTCGACCCACTTATATCGGAGCCGCCTCCTATATGGTACCCTCTTACATCGGAGCCACGACTGTACCGTAAACCTACCTTAGCATCGAAAAAGGACGGCTCTTCTGTGGGAGCACGCCTTCCTCGCCTCTACCGGGAGAAAGAAGGAACCACCAATTTTTCATAAGCCTGAAAGTTTGCATCGAAAAAGGGCGGCATGATCACGACGTCTCTTTTCTTCCCGTTGCGGAAAATCAAAGAAGCAATCAACGCCGTACAGGTATGCGATGGTGTGGTAAATCCCTGACCATTCAGCTTGGTATAGGACGTGGACAGGCTTCTTTTTTGATGCCGCTGCTACTGCTGTGTGTGTGTGTCAGTTTCTCATGTTGTCATCCTGCGCTAACCTGCTGACGATTGGACAGAACGCATTTTTTTTTATTTATTTATCATTGGCAGGAACGGTGGTGGTGATGGTTGGTGGGGGGTCAGGGGGGGGGGTTTCTTGGCTTATTCTTGATAGCCCCTTGATTGCTCGAGCTTTACCCGGTGTAGGATCTCAGTGGTGGCAAGCAGAACACCGTATCCACCACCTCTGTCACCATCATCAGCAATAATTGCAATAATTGCAACAATTGCAACATTTGCAACATGAGCGTCGGCATACTCATCCTCCCCATCAAGTCATTACATCGTCATCACTCATCATCAACAACAACAACCAAAGCCGACCCTTCGCCCATCCGTACGCGCATCACCAACATGCAGTTCCTGCTTAAGGCGGAAGCCAAAGTGGAGCAAGACAAGGCCGCCCAAGCCTCGGGGCACTACGTTCCCCTCGTAGGCGTGGTAATCAGACCGTTCTTGGTGCTGACGGTCAACAGGACCCACTTGCTCCAAGAAACGTTGGCGCAGGCAAGCAAACAGGCTGAAAACGTTTTCGGTCTCTCGACGCCGTTTCGAGTACCGGAGACTTTGGTTTATTCTCTTGGGGAGCCTATATTTGCGGACGCCGTGCGTCCGACGAATGTGAATCTTTCGTGTGTTTGTGTCACTAGTGGCAACGCGTGTGTTGGTGATCGCAATCGTAGCGCCAGGGAGACAACACCGGCGGACTAACGTTGTTTTGGCACTGCTGGACCAGTGTAGTTGGAGCTTTCGACGTAGAAGCTGGTGTGTTGTCGGGCGTGCTTCAAAGGATGATACGGTATGTACGCCATGTCTTCAACATTGGATTGGTGTTGTTGCATACGCTTGCAGGGGCACGCTGTCGCTGCCCTCTGTTGCCCACACTCGGCCGAGAGGCCTAGACGCTTTCATCTCTCACGACGCTGTGTTGCATCCCAAGCTTTGCTAGCTTGTGGAGACATGGTCTACGCCCTACACATGAACGTGTCTCGCGATGCCATACCCCGAATGCCCCATCGCCCAACACCGCTTTCCGTACCTCCGCCACTGGACTCGAACGATGCCCCCTCGACCGTCTCTGCTTTATCCCACCCCCAGGGGACGTACTCGACTCAAAGAACGACCGTTTCCGCGCCACTGCACCTGCCGTTCATTTTTATGCGACCCTCTTGGCGTACACTCCCTCTTCCCCCTCGTCTCTGTATCATCCCCACTTCGTGGCTTGGGGGTTCGCACTCGACCCGAAACCACGCCGCTGATGCGCTGCGCTCCCTCCTCACGTACCTCGCCCCGCGAAGGTTTCCCGGCTACCAGATGCGGACCTGCGGAAGAAGCTGAAAGTGGTTTTCCGCGGAGAGGATGGGGTCGATGAAGGAGGAGTTGCGAAGGAGTTCTTTCAGCTGCTGACTGTCCAGGTACGTAAGTCATGGAATGCTCACGGGCCTCCGCTCCTCGGCGCTTCGATTGTTTTGTGTTGCGCCGTGTAAGGCTCGGTCGTACACGCGAAAGTTTTCGCGTAGTATTTTGTAGATGCGGTAAACGGGTTCAGGTCTGCTCAAGTCGTACTCTGCGCGGGACGTCGTGCCTTGAGAGTGAACAGATTGTTGCCTTGTACGTGGCTGACCCTCATTGGACGTCGTACAGTTTTTCGTGCAGAAAAAACACCCGCGGATCCATGACGACCAACCTAAATTCACTGCGACGTGGTCGGGATCATGTTCCTATTGTTGTGGCGAGCAGCCCCTTGGTGCACCGATCCTACTCCCCCCCAACGAACGCCGTAATTCCCTGCACTGGATCAAGCGACCGACCGCCCTTGAAATTTCGCCGCCCGATCTGTCCCAACCCAGCTGTTCGACCAGTCCTTCGGCATGTTCGTGCCGGCGGGAGAGGGAGGCCGGGTGCTGTGGTTCAATAAGGACTGCGTCTGGGCTGACGAGGAGTACGGGCTGGTCGGTCTGTTGGTGGGGCTCGCGGTCTACTCGGGTGTGATCCTGGACGTGCCCCTACCGCTCGTGGTGTTCAAAAAGCTCCTCGGGGAGCAGCTCTCGCTAGAGGTGTGTGCTGGCCGCCGACATTTTTTTTTCGTCTTTCAAGGACACAAGGAGCTCATCTCCGTCCAGGGTAAATAGTCCAGCCTGGATTTGCATTCGTTCATGGTGTAACATGACCAAGTTGTGATTTGTCGGAAGCTCTGCCCTGTTGCGGTTTGGGTTGCTGGAGGCAGCGACTTGTTTGGTGCTGAGGACTGATTTTTACCCCTGTGTGTGACATGACAAGCGGTTGTTGTTGTTTTCTGTCCGCTGACCCTCGAGTTGTGCGATGTGCCAGCCTCGTATGTGGTCGGCGGAAAAAACGCGTGGCTTGTTACGTTGGAGAACCGCGTCTACGCGCGGCACTTTTTGGTCTTTCCGGTGCATGTTCGAGGGTTTTGAATGAAGCTCACCACAGGAGACCATTCCTAGGTACGTAGAACGAGCTGAATGCATTCGAGCTGAAACATTGTCATTCCACAGCATACCGGCCTTGGTGTGCACGGGATCAGCATAGCTTGCCGGAATCTAGAGCGATCGGATGGCAAATGCACGCCCAGGTGTAACAAGGAGTTGTTGTCGTTGAGAGTTACAAGCGGAGGAGCCTTCTCTACACTCCCTCTTTTTTTTTGCCGTGATGAAACTACGAGCGCTAGTTCCGCAAGAATAGTTAATCGCGAGGGGTCGCGCGTTCTGTATGTTTCGTTTTCTTTTTCGCTTCGTGATATTTTTCCCAGGATCTCGGAGATATCGACCCCGGTCTACTCAAGGGTTTCCACCAGCTGCGGAAATACGATGGCGGGGACGACGAAGACGTCTTCGGCCTCAACTTCAGGGTGGGTGATATGGTCCTCGGCTTTGCTTGTCCTGCACTGTTTTGGTGTCGTTTTGGTCCAGCCTCGATGTGTTCAGTTTGCAGAGGAGATGTTTCTGGCCGTTTCTTCGGAGAGACATACAACCATGGAGAGAAGGGGGGCAGGAGGGTAACCCCGGTAGTATCTACCTTCCCCAGCCACCATCAGCTAAAGTTACAAAACCAGATGTCCGACCGACTGGTGCAGCAGTAGCACAGTTGCCGGACTTCGCCGTTGGACGTTTCAACTCAGGCAAGGTCGTACTCGAATTCTTGCGAGAGGGAAGCTATGGAGAAGCAAGGCAACACCTGTCTCCCTAGTGTATGCGTTTCGCATACCGTCTTGAGCGGCAGTTTGTTCATTTTGATGCACAATTCGCGTGCTGTTCCATGCGTGAATGAGGCAATGGGGGAATGAGGGATTGATTGAACTATTGGGTGAGTGAACGAACAAGTGAACTTTGATGATTTGTGAATGAACAATGGAGTGAGTGCGTGAATGAACGAGTGAAAGGGTTGGTGTCTGAGTGAGCGAATGGTGACTAGTGAAGAACGAAGTGAATGAACGGTGAGTGAATGGAGGAATGAGCGAGTGAGTTATGACTACGACCACTTGCGTGCGGCTGCGTTTGTGTGTGCACGTATTTTGTGCTCTTTGAAGTATCAACCGCTGATCACCCGTCTCCTCGTGCGAGTATGCCACCCTTCTTGTATGCTATCCATGGCTCTTGTGTCAGAAACTGATACCAAAAAGATGTCCGGTGTTCCGAAAGCGTTCAAAACGATTTCGAGTGAGCGTAATCAGGCTGGCGGCTTCGCCATCTTGTGGCTTGTTCTGCGGTCGGATGCGCCGTTAATGGTAGAGCGTGCTTTGGGGCAGAATCAAAGCACCCCGCGGCATGGCAGCTAGGTTACACTGAAGGTATTGCACTCTCCTCGTGGCCATGGCAGAGATCAGGTTTCGGGCTAGGTGGAACTTGAACCGGTATTTCCCATATTCGTCGCGCTGGCTTGTTTTAGAATGCAGTGCAATCTCTCCACAGATACCACGTGCCAACCACGCTCCAATCGTTTTGTCATTTTCGTCTCCACTGGCATGCAGCATCTCGGGCAGCTCTTTGTGATGCACGCCCTGCGACTCGCTTTCGTCGTTTCTGTAAGCTTCGCCTTTTTTTCAATTTGTCGGTTGCCGTGTCCGTGGCTACCACCTTGCACACAGGTAACTTGGGATGATTTAGGGATGGAGCGCAGCCACGACTTGGTGGAGGGGGGCGCGAATATCCCGGTGACGAGCGAGAACAAGGAGAGTTACGTGGAACTATACGCGCAATTTCTTCTGGTCGGGGCGGTCTCGCGGCAGATGGACCACTTCAAGCAGGGCTTTCTTAGGGTCATGTCCGGGGCGGCTTCGATATCCTTGTTCAGGTGCAAGTTACAGATTTCGAAATGGTTTGCGATTTCTTCGGTCTGGGTTCCTCCGCAGTGTGCCCCCCCCCCCCGTTGGTGCGTAATGAGCAGGTGGGAACGTATAGACTGGCCCTTAATGGGACAGGACAACATCGTCGAGAACATCTTTACGTTTCTGGCTTTGGTTATTGGAACTTGCGACGTCGTGTCGTAGTGATCACCACCGATACGCGAGAAACATTCACGGTCATACCCCATCCATCACAGCCTCCTCTCGTGCGTAAGCCAGCCACCGCCCCGTAGTTGCTTCTTTTCTCAATCGCTTGTTTGTTTTATGCCAAGTTTCAGGGCTGAGGAGCTCGAAGTACTCGTCACGGGAACGTCCGAACTCGACTTCGAGGAGCTTGCCAAGGCCACCGAATACGACGGGGGCTACGGGGAGGACCATCGCACCATACGGGCTTTCTGGCGCGCTGTGGGGGAGATGCCCGCCGAGGAGCAACGGCGCCTCCTCATGTTCGTCACGGGCTCGAAGAAGGTCAGATTTTGCTGCGTAGATTCCGTTTCGTGTTGTGCAAAAGGTCAGCCTTTGCTGTGTAGCATTGGTTATGTGTTGCGCAGCAGTCTCACTACAGAACTTCCCTTTGCGGGTGTGGCGCTGGGAGGGTCGACAGACAGGATTTGGATTTTTCTGGGGAGTTGATACCCTCCTCCCACTTCTCGGTGTGGTCGGGATAGAACAGCAAGGGCGGTGATGGTGTGCGGCGCCTAGGGTACTATCGCAGTCGTGATCGTCGTAGCCGTCGTCGTTGTTGTTGGCATTAATGTCGCGCGCTTCGACAAGCCTGTGTGACCAAGGTGACTCGCATCTTGCGGCGCATGCGGCGCGCTAGTCAACTGTCTGGTCAACTGTCTGGACTTGGTCTCATTGTGGCATGAAGCATGGTGCCGATGTCGCATGTATCAAATGAAATATCCGACTTCCCTCAACGCTCCTATTCCTCGGCTCTAGCGCCATGTGCCGTACTACGCTTTGTTGTTGGCGGGTTGTGTTGACCTGCGCGGCATGTTGGACGCTCTCCTGTTTTCCGACCTCACCGCGAATCGGCCACTCATTCTGATGTACCGGTGGGTGTTTTTTTTTTTTTGGTGGCGTTTCCCGCCGCACGATTGTTTGACGTCCCTTGACCCTCGTCCGTCGAACGGTTTTCGAGTTGCGTTCGTTTAACGTCGCTTGCTCCGATGTCCTGCACCGTTCTTTTTGTCGTGCGTCCTTTGTTCTTCAGGCTCCACTTGGTGGGCTAGGCAAGCTCACGTTCAAGGTGCGAAGCTTTGCCCCTCATAATTGTGTAGATACACGGAGGTTTGCTTGCTTTTTTTCGGCTGTTTTGGGGTCGGGGGTCGGGGGTCAGGGGTTCGGGTGCTCGAATGTTTCCAAACCAAGCCAAACTCAAGGAGTAGGCACAAGCGGTGCGCAAAAGATGAAGCCGCACATACGGCGGCGGTCCTGTGCTAAGGCTTCACGGTACCAAGGGATTTGGCCGACCTTAATACCGACTGTTTAGAGTACGTTGTGGAGCTTGTCACACGATCCCTTAGGCCTTACACAGGGCGATACGTACGCTGCCTAATGAAGAAACCAATACTGTCCCTGTCTTCACAGTGTATGCAGCTAGTCCATTCACCTGCTTCAACCAAGGTTTGGTCGACAGAGGGGTGCCTCTTGTACGGCTTGCGCCCTGCCTGTTGCGCGTGTTCGCGGGCAGCTTTTCTTTTTGTCGTGGATGCGCACTACGCACCCGAAACCGACATGTATAGCATTATTCACCATCCGTCGAATAACGACTGATGTGGCTGTAACGTTGTCCGGGAAGGGCTTCGATCTGCTGCTTCCATACGTTGCAGAGAGTGAGTTCATCACTCTGGTAGGTGACCCCGGATGACCTTCGGGTGGTAAGAACGAAATGCGAGTGGTTGTTGTTGTCGTTGTTGTGTTGACGTTACCTTTCCGGTCTTTGCTTGGTGGCACTGTCAACACCCGCACCTATCCAACTAACGCGGACGCCTCTCGTTGTTGAAGGGGAATGTGGTCGTTCTCTCACCATCCCAGCGCAATCCTGGACGTGCATGCTAGGAGAATTCACAAGAGGTTGGGAGAAGAGGTTGGGACAACAGTAGCAACGAAAGAGAGATCTTAACGCGTGAATGAAAGGCCTTTTCCCGACATTTCCTCCCCTGCCGGAACAGATCCAGCGGGCGGGGCCGGACACGGATCATCTTCCCACGGCCCACACGTGCTTCAACACTCTCATGCTCCCGGAGTATTCGGGAGAGGAAAAGTTGACGAGGCTCCTCAAGCGAGCCGTCACGGAGTGCGAGGGTTTCGGGCTAAGGTAATGCCGATGGGCAACCCATCTTTTGAGGAGGCATTTTTGGGTTCGCACAAGCAGTGTTATTGTCAGACGTGGATGTATTTGGCCTGTAGTATTGCCAAACCTTTGTCGGGCGGGGAGATTTTGAAGTCGAAGGGATATGCCTGCAGTGGGCCGATTTGAAACTATTTTCGGGTGACCCTAAACCCGAAAGTCTGAATAGGGGTCGACCGAGACCCTGAAGACAGTCATGCCGACCGGGACCTTCAAGACGGTCATGTCTATCACCCAACGCGGGGATTGGGACCGAGAATAGCAATGTGCCGGCGCGGACATAGCAAGTGGTGACGAAGATCGTTGCGGTGGCTGCCTTGTGCTGCCGTTGCTAGAAAAAATGTTCCATGACAGCGTAATGGTTTCGGAGAGCGCATGAACGGGTAGAGATCTGTAGCGTAGTCTATCGAAGCGCGGTACAGCTTGGTACTTTTCATGCGTCACGCTCGATAGATGGATTTGCAGAGTACAGCCAGAATACTGACGTTCTTCATCAGACTTTCTGCGTGTGTGTAGTTTTACGTACGTGAAGCCAGTTTTGACAGAAATGCGATGGAGTTCTGGTGCTTCACGCCCGCTCCCAAAACCCGTTCAGCGCGTAGACTACCTGGCACATTTCAAGGCCTCGCGACAATACCTTGTGGGCCGGATACAACAACACGCAACGATCTGGGTGGGCTGTCGGGCGCGAAGTCATTTGTTTTCATGCGCGCTCTCAGCAGAAATTGACGACCGTGCTTACAATAACTCTTATCTCATACTTCTATCTACTCCCTAGCAGTAGGGCTAGCTCCTGAGTGAGATGACTTCAATACCATGCAAAAGCAGTTTGCTATTGGCGCCGTCGATGGACCACGCTTGGAGATTGCTCGTCTGAGCTCAGGTGACGATGAACGGCTCTGGAGAGGCAGGCAGGGACGGGGCAGCGAAACAAGCTGTTTCTGATGTCTTCAGCTTCTCCGTTCAAGGTGCTTGCGTTCCCGTTGGGTTTGAGGTGACGCGCATGATCGAGTGGGTGCGTTACGGGTGCACATTTAGGCATGATGAGTTGCTTCCCCTGGACAACGATGCAGGGTTTCTTTATTCAACGTGCAGTGGACTCAGAGAACAAGGCAGGGCCAGCACAGTGATACTCGAACTACAGTACGCCCCCATTAGGGGGGCTTCGGACAATCGTCTCACGTGATGTTGATGACTGCAACAGGTTTGTCTGGTGTCTCACATTGCTGATGTGTGTGGTTGAGCCCCCACGTGACAAGGAAAATCAAACCGCCGAATCAGAGAAACACGGAAGTTGTAACGCGTGCGAGTGGGTGTCTCGGTGTGAAAGGGTGGAGGATAGCACCGGTTGAGCCCCACCGATCAAATGGCGAAGGAAAAGGTCAAACCAGTGGTCATCCCACGGAGCCGACGAGCACCTGCAGGAGCAGCGGGTGAACGTAAGGTTTCCCACCCAAAAGCTGAACACTGCGCACCTTGAGACGACGTCAATAATGAAGTTTCCACCGTTCGACCGCGAAATCGTCACGTCAACGTCGAAGTAGCTGCTGCTGTGGGGAACCGTCGTCCCGTTCTGCCGGCGGTCACGTCAGGACGCCAGGAAGCGACCACTGTAGAGCAGGCAGCCTGACACTCGTGGCGGGACCCTGGGTGATTGCGCACAAGTGTTTGGCATCATTATGACGGATATAGAAAATGCTCTATTGCAGCAGTCGTCAAATCTGTCTTCCCACGCCGGTATGCGTAGCATAGTCCACAGTAGCTGTCGACGGTAAGCAATCGACTGTGCGGAAGTCCAGTATCCGTCATCAAGGTTCCGCCCCTCTCACTGCAAAGACTTGAGGCATCCCTTCACCTGTGGTGTCATCTCGGGTTAGACTAGACGAGTCTTTCAGTGCATCACTTGCATGCGTAGTTGGCAAGCAACTTACAGATTCTGGATATCTTTTCTGACCAAGACTAGACTACAATGTACAGTAGTCCATGTGCAAGCTACTGTCGACGGTAAGCAATCGACTGGGCGGAAGTCCAGTATCCGTCAAGGTTCCGCCCATCTCACTGCAAAGACTGGAAGCATCCCTTCAACTGTGGTGTCATCTCGGGTTAGACTAGACGAGTCTTTCAGTGCATCACTTGCATGCGTAGTTGGCAAGCAACTTACAGATTCTGGATATCTTTTCTGACCAAGACTAGACTACAATGTACAGTAGTCCATGTGCAAGCTACTGTCGACGGTAAGCAATCGACTGGGCGGAAGTCCAGTATCCGTCAAGGTTCCGCCCATCTCACTGCAAAGACTTGAAGCATCCCTTCAACTGTGGTGTCATCTCGGGTTAGACTAGACGAGTCTTTCAGTGCATCACTTGCATGCGTAGTTGGCAAGCAACTTACAGATTCTGGATATCTTTTCTGACCAAGACTAGACTACAATGTACAGTAGTCCATGTGCAAGCTACTGTCGACGGTAAGCAATCGACTGGGCGGAAGTCCAGTATCCGTCAAGGTTCCGCCCATCTCACTGCAAAGACTTGAAGCATCCCTTCAACTGTGGTGTCATCTCGGGTTAGACTAGACGAGTCTTTCAGTGCATCACTTGCATGCGTAGTTGGCAAACAACTNCGCCGTTTCTCCCCCCCCCCCGCCGCTTCCCCGATTCTCTTTCTCTTCGGGCCCGGGGCGGCCGTACTCTCCGTCTCTGCTTCCTCCGCGCATGTGCGCATGTGCAAGCTACTGTTGTCGACGGTAAGCAATCGACTGGGCGGAAGTCCAGTATCCGTCAAGGTTCCGCCCATCTCACTGCAAAGACTGGAAGCATCCCTTCAACTGTGGTGTCATCTCGGGTTAGACTAGACGAGTCTTTCAGTGCATCACTTGCATGCGTAGTTGGCAAACAACTTACAGATTCTGGATATCTCTTCTGACCAAGACTAGACTACAATGTACAGTAGTCCATGTTGTTGTTGTCGTTGTTGTTGTTGTTGTTGTTGTTGTTTCTCACATTAGCTCTAAAAAAGAAAGATTGGGAGCCCGTGGTCTCAAAACCCGGCATACACGACCCCACGAAGAAACAGAAAAAAATAGGGTACAAAAACCACTCGGAAGAGAAACAAAATGATAGAAAGAAAGACCAGCTACCGCACCAAACGAGAAAGAGCGTCGAGGAGACCGATCAAAATAAAATAAAAGGAGAACGGGGAACGCTTCCCACACCCGCCTACAACGCCGGAGGGTTCCGTGCCGGGTTCCCGCCGACCAGGCATCCCCCGCCCTGCACCACACCCCAGGGGGTGCAGCAAGACGGGGGGCGAAAAACAAACACATATATATTCCCACAAAAAAAAAAAAAAATCGAAGGACAACGTACACCAGTACCAGGTACTACAGCAGTGCAGTATGCACCAGCGCATTAGTGTAGGGTAGGCACCGCACCAAAGAGGCAGCAGAGGTGGCAGGCAGCCAGCAAAGGAAAAAACAAAAATAACAAGGAGCTCGAGGTATCGTCCAAGATCATCGTAGAGAGGGCATGGAGAACAAGAAAGAAAGAAAGAAGAAAAGCACAAAGAGAGGCCGGAGGCAATACTAAGAGCATACAGCTTACGGCAGGGAAAAGGGAACACAGGGTGCGACAACATCATCAGTTGGGTACGTCGTTCGCCGCAAGCGCGGCCTTGGCCGCCCTACTCGCTTCTACAGCAGTGTCCGGTCGCCGTTTCTTCCCCCCCCCCGCCGCTTCCCCGATTCTCTTTCTCTTCGGGCCCGGGGCGGCCGTACTCTCCGTCTCTGCTTCCTCCGCGCATGTGCGCATGTGCAAGCTACTGTTGTCGACGGTAAGCAATCGACTGGGCGGAAGTCCAGTATCCGTCAAGGTTCCGCCCATCTCACTGCAAAGACTTGAAGCATCCCTTCAACTGTGGTGTCATCTCGGGTTAGACTAGACGAGTCTTTCAGTGCATCACTTGCATGCGTAGTTGGCAAACAACTTACAGATTCTGGATATCTCTTCTGACCAAGACTAGACTACAATGTACAGAAGTCCATGTTGTTGTTGTCGTTGTTGTTGTTGTTGTTGTTGTTGTTTCTCACATTAGCTCTAAAAAA
>CACKRE030001714.1:57597-82931 GCA_902602495.3 Ectocarpus sp. CCAP 1310/34 | reverse complement strand
GGCTTGTTTTACAACGTCGTTGCCAAGCGACGAAAACCCAACCCCGATGGCAAACACCGGGGGGGGCGGCTTGTTTTACAACGTCGTTGCCAAGCGACGAAAACCCAACCCCGATGGCAAACACCGAGGGGGGGGGTGGGAAAGCGGGGGAAGGATAACTCGGGGCATGTGTATTGGATGCCCATCTCGGAGCGTAGTTTCGTGTACTGCACCAGGGTATCTCCAGCTGGCGCTTGGTCTACTCCATTGTGGTTGCAGGGTGTCCTCGTGCACCCACAAAGGGTGCCTATAACAGGCTACAATATACGGCGTTCAACCGTCGCAAGTGCCGGCATTTCGTCAGCCAGCAAAGATCTGGACATTTCCCGCCAACCCTCCTTGTACGAGAAGCAAACGGTTTCGTGTTGATCCACAAACGCAAGAGATAATTCAACGCGTGTCAATGTTAACCGAATCAGGGGCGGCGCGCGGCCACCAGGGCGGGTATGTTTGACGAAGTTCTCCGCAGCGACCAGACGAATGTCAACCCGACGGAGACGGCAACTACGGGGAATCTGCGCAGCGCCCTTGGGGTTGTCGTGACGGGAGAGGCTGCAGCGAGGGCCGTAATTGGTCGGATGATTCGAAACAGAAAGGCCAAGATGGCGAAGACGGCGATGAGTAAAGGTGGGGAGGACTGTAGCAGTGGGGTAACAGTTGGCGCCTGCGCTCATGGTCCCATCAGCAAGGGAGCAGATAGAGGAGGAAAAACAGGCGGCCGTAGCAAGGTGGCATGTGGAGATAGAGAAGGAAGGGGTGGCTCAGCCGGAGTCCTAAAAAATAAGCCGGCCAAGGGAGTATCGATATCTGCGGGTGGCGTGAGTGGCGGATTGCTTGGAGAAGGAATATTCAAGACCGTGCTTTCGTCCATGGCCAAGAAACGTCTAAGGGAAGGGCTTCACGAGATCAAGAGTAACCCTCTGGACCTGCTGAGGCGTGGGTTTGCGGAGGTAGAGCCGGCCAAGCACGGAAGCACAGCGCTAGGTTGTCATCTTATCAAAGGGTGGGAAGAGCAGAAAAACGGCAACAAGTCTCGGGTGAGTGAGAGTTGGACGAAAGCGTCATATCTCTCGAGTGAGAGAGGTGCATGCGAACACGCACTATGCTGGCAAGGGCCGGTAGAAGAAATGGGAAAACTTAAAGTTTCTCCCATAAATATCGTTGTGCTCTTCACGGGCGTTAACCGATCAGCACCTTGAGTCCTTTCCCCCCGTGATGTCGCCGTGGTGAGCTGGCGCCTGTCACCCTCGAGAGCATCTCTTCGTACGCTTCCAGATTCACATGTCTTCGCAACCGGGAACAGAAAATGCTCTCGAAATGAAATAATCACTTGGCCAGGCGTTGGGGCACTTTCGACGAGCGGTGGCCTCCGAGCCCGAGAACGTGGAAGCTCTTTTTTGCAAGGCGGTCCTGAGCGCGCAGCTGATGGAGCTGTTCGATGCCTTGAAGGTAGCATTTGCTGCAGGCGTGCGGTAGCCCTATCCTCCAAATTCTAGGATTTGAGTGAAACGCACTGCATCCATCGTGTTCAACGATGACTCAGCATTTCAGGTCTTAATTAACAGTGTTTGGAGTGAACATGCTGTACGTGGATGCCGCGCTTGCGTGGACCATCTTCCAACTACTCCTCGTGTCACTACTCCAAAAATCAACGTTGCGGGGAGATCCTCTTTGCGGTGTTTCGTTTTTGTTCCAACCGCAACCTGACCGCAATCACACTACCTAACATCCACCGTACGTGACTATCACCGTGATCCGCACCGTTGGATTAGGACTTCTCCGCCGCCATCAGCTTCAAGCTAGATGAGACTCACCGCGCCGCGTTGCGGCAGAGCGGCGCCTCGAACACTAAGAGACCATCCAATTGGGTGACAGCCAGCGGGAACGCTGCGGGGGTTTACACACATGGTCGAGACGGCGGTGAGGCGAGGACAGGACAAGGGGGGGGGACATCTGGCGAGAGCAATGTCTCCCTTGCGCATCTGTACGGTAACCGGGCCCTGGTGCACGTGTGCCTCGGGGACGACGATAGCGCTCTCGACGACTTGGATCGTGCGGTGGCCAGAGATACGCGGAATATCACGTGAGTTCTCGTTCGTCTTCGTTGCCACATACATGCCTTCTTGTTTTTGCTGCCGCTTTACTGTTGTCTCTCTCCCGTTCTTTCGTCTGGCTGTATGTCTACAAACGATTTTCGTTCGTGGTATCCTCACTGATCTCGTCATTTTCCTGGGATGGAAGCTTCGAATCCGTTGGTTGCATACAGGGATTGTACAGCGGCGGACCGGGAGTGAATGCACACCTCTCGGCTCGATGGGTGTGTTGGGGGCGTCGTCCCTGGTCAATCGTAATTTCACGACAATGCTGATCAGACGGCCCGATCCAGTTGCTCCACGCTCCTGCCACGCGTACCCGTTTCTCGTCCTCCCATTCGGTTTCAGATATCGGTCGAATCGGGCGTTGATCTTGAGGAGGGTGGGCGATTTCAGGGGAGCTCAGCAGGATTACAGTCGGATTAGAGCTTTGCAGGTACATTCGTATATCTTGTTGTGGTAGCGTTTGCCCATAGTTTTGTCGTTGCTATTGTTCTTGTTACCGCTTTATTTGCCCGTGTTTTGTCGTTCATGTTATGGCTCTTGGTGCTATCATCTGATGACGGAAACACTGCATGTTCCGCGTGGACACCATAGCAGGAGAGAAGAACGGCGTCGCCCAAATACAAATAGGTCGCGGGGTTACTGTCATCGCCACTCGCTTGCTTGTCGCTTCAGGAACAGCATGACGACGGCAGTCGTCTTCAGCAGGCTAATTTACCGTAGCAACGTTGACGAAATCTTCGCGTGATCCTGTCCAGCGAATGGCCCTCCTTGCAACACAAATGTACTGGGAACGAAGGACCAAACGGCACCCCGTTCTTGGGCTTGTTCATGGAATTATTGGGCGGGTGAAATCCGTAGTCATGTGCTCGAAGCTTGTTGGAGTGACAGCGCACCTCGGTGTGAGCGTCGTAATCATCGTTGCAACCACACTCCTACTCAGGTAGTGTAGGTCTACCAATGTGAGGATACGCTTCAAACGACTCGCTTCTACCTGCGTGAACCCGACTCTCGCGGCAGCGTTCGTCATATCGTTCTTGACTTGCTTCCTTATGCTTCATCCCTCCGTTGTTTCGCCTTGCAGATGCTTGAACAAACAGCCACCGATCGAAACGCCATCCAAGAAACAATCAGCAGGCCGTCAACCCCCGCCGTAAAAGACGGTCCGCACACCGGCAGTATTGCGCTCAATGGCAGTCCAACCACCGCTGCTGCTGCTGCTGCTGCTGCTGCTGCTGCTGCTGCTGCTGCTGCTGCTGTTGGTGCTACTGGTGCTCCTGAAGAAAAGGGAGGCGCTAGGAGACCTCGGGCTGTCAAGAGCCATGGCAAGGGTATCAGCAGTAGCGGGGGCGGCCTCGTATCCGACGGGCCGGCAGCGATGCATGCCAGAGCAAAATCCCTGCCGAGCACTGGTGCTCGAAGTACCACCGTTGTCGTCGCAGAGCCAGGGGTGGGTATGGCAGAGAAACCACCAGCTGGTCATCATGAGCACGTCCGACGGTGCACCTCGTCGCCACTGTTGGAAAAGACATTTCTCGGAGAGGTCGGAGTTGGCTCTGTGATCCCCGCACCCGGCAAGTCCCTTCTCCTAGAGGAAAACAAAACACCGGCGAGCCCAGGGCATGGCCAGAGAGTAATGGAGCATGAGGGGACAGCCCAGGACGGCGGGAGTGTGGCGGCCGCGGCCGACGGCCCAGCGACATTCATCACACGCACAGGCGCCGCGACAAGGACCGCCGGCTACAGCCTCCCGAAGGGGCGACAAGGCGACACGCACACCGGATGTGGAAACGACCGCGCTACCGATAGCAACGACATTCCTGCACCCCCGGCCACAACGGCGGCAGCAGCAACATCAGCAGCAACAACAACAGCAGCAACAGCAGCGGCAGCGGATTCAACAATGACAACAAGAACGACGGCAGGGGATAAGTCCATTGACGCTGGGCTCTCCTCTTGCTCCAGCGAGCATTGGTCGGATCTATTCCGGGACAAACGGCTGATGGAAGACAACTTCAGGCGAAGGGCATTGCTGCGAGAGCTGCACCTATCTCCTACGGATGGGGGGGAGGGGAGAAGAAACCGGTATCCCGATGAAGATGGAAGGGGAGGGGCAGAGTCTGAAAAACGAAACAGTGGGGGCTGTGATAGACTCCGCAAAACGACTGGCAAAGGTGCGCCCGCTTTCGGTTTAACGCCGGTACATCTCACGCATGAATACGTCAACGCCGAAAGTGTCACGCTTTGGGACCATTTTACGCAGGATGCTTAGCCGAAACCACATGGGAAGCTGCAAATTGAAGAGTCGGGCCGTGAAATGAGGCGCTCCGTCACACGCTGCCCCATACCCTGTCGTAGATATTCGCCATCATACTCCATAGATGAAGTTAGAAGCAAACCTCGGCCGAAACGGGAGGTCCTCAGGGATGGAACCCCATGCATGGTCCTAGCCCGTTCTACTTTAAGTTGGGTGACTCTCACTCGTGCTAGGTGCACTGTGGAACTCGATGCCTCATTGTCGGGATATTGTTTTCCCTGAAGTTTCAAGAGATATGATGCTGCCAGAAAAAGGCTTGAACCGACCCGGCAGCACGCTCCGACGCAAAACTATCAAGAACGCGAGCAACGGCTTGACACTTTTGCTGCACGAAGTATTCCACAACGGCCGAGCCCACTTTCTTCTTGAATCCCCCCAAAAACGTTGGTCATGATGCGTCTGTCCGGCGTGCAAAGGTGCCAGTCTCGGGGAATTCAAGGCTTCGATGGGGCTTAGCGCGAAGGGGGAGCTCTTCGACGACCTTTTCTGCCGGCCTTCGTTCTTGGACGAGGCCCTCACCACGGAACCTGGGCGACGAACGCCGGAACAGGTAACCCCCACCTTCCCGTGGGTGGCACAAGGAACTAACACACCCTGGTCCGATTCTCAAACCACGATTACCCCACATGTGGCCTCGCTGAAAATGGCGACGTTGGAACCGTCTCGTCCAGAGCGATCCAGAAACGCACAATTAAGGGTGCTGTGGCATTATCTTCGATGGGGAGCAATCGAGCTTTGAAGATCGTTCCAGGGTGTGGGATAACTTATGTCACCGACGGTCAACCGCTGCCTGGCCCAAGGTGGTGAACGCGCCCACGACGGATGTCGTCTTGAAACCCCTCACTTCTACTTTCAACACCCATCCGCTTATTGCTAGTCCTACGCCCCCACCACACTATATCCCGCCAAGGGGAAGTGGGGAAAACATTCCAGGGTAAGGAGTCCACAGATCGGAATCTAGATACGGGGTCCCATCCGGGAGGTTGGGAGGGGGCGGGTTGTGCGTACGCCGCTGGAGATGTTCACTACTTGCTGTACGTTTTTTAGTGCAGCACCACTTCGGACACTTGATGATGCTGAACCGGTCGCGGCATCTCGTAGCCCACAGGGTCGATGTCGGGGTCGTCCTTTGCAGGACTCAAAACAGTTGCAATAGCACTTCATGGGTATTATCACCGGCAGACATGACACTAGTTGAGACGGGGGAAATTCTGGGTACACTCGACCGTTGTTGCACGGATGATCTCGTGTTCAAGATCAGGCGCTGAAACGCACTTGAGGACCTAGAAAGAGCACATAATTCGACGTATTTTCCACAGCATGGAGAAGAGATCGAAAATACACTCGTGGAAAAGTCAAAACATCATGTGTTAATGATGTATTGTCGAAGTTTACCTCGTGTCGATGGTTTGGAAATGACTCCCGGCCCGCTACCAAACCTTACAGCTGAACCTTAGAAACTGACTAGCCGGAATCCTCACCCCGCCACCGTTGTCCCCCGTTGGGGTGGCGTGTACAGGTCGTCCACGTGGTTGAGGCGTTGGCGGCTTGCCCGGCCTTCGACGGGCTGGCAAAGGAAGTGATGATAGAGATCGGAAACGCGGTGGAGTACCGGTTGTTGGACAAGATGTCGGCGGTGTTTCTGCAGGGGGAGGAGACCGACGCCATGGTCGTCATATTGTCTGGCCGGTACGAGAGACAGCATCATCGATGCTCTTCTTGTTGTCCCTGTCCTTGGGGAGTTTGACATGTGGTACGTGAAGCATGTCATGCCAGGGGTGCACATGGTGTCAAAAAAGACTCATATCGATACCCCCCGTATCCACACCTCGGAGTGCAGCCGACATATGAGCGGCACACCTTCGGGTGGAGATTCGACTGTCGCGCTACCGATGACTTGGCGTAGCAGGTGAATATGAAGCCACAGAAAAGACAACTTTCAGCGCGATTTGGCAGCGGTGAGTGTTGGATGGCAAGTCAAACAGTAATAGGTCCCACCGACGCCGTGGCCAAGGTTTTTACCCGTGATGCACGGAAATCGAGCCTTTGCGTAGCCCAGAAGGCTGTCGGGCTCGCAAATCGATGAAGTCACGCACTGATCAAAGTACTTCATTTCAAAACAATACGTCCAGGGTAGCTGTAAAACTGCGTAGGGCGGATTTCAGCGTGGTCACCGCCGACGAGCTCGGCCCAGGGGATGTCTTCGGCGAGGCTTGCATGCTGGACGAGCACCGGATAACGGCGCAACGCCGTCGGAATAGCCACTGCCACGAGAACGCCTGCGAGGGCGCACAAGGATCACGCGGGGCAGACGAGCCCCCGGGTTTCTTCACGTCCTCTCGAGAAGTGAACGAGTCAGCCTCTCCTCGCGTGGCGGTACCGGAAGACAAAGGCACACAGCAGCACCAGCCAGAGGAGCCACTCACGGAGGGAGCAGGTTTCCCGGGACGAGAGGGTGCTGGCTGCCGAGCTAGGATCACGAGCGGCAGCGGTAGCGGCAGCGGCAGCAGTTCCGGCACAGGGAGGTCGATGGAGACGTACCAGACCCTCGAGCCGACCCGCCTTGTGTTGATCCTGAAGCGAGACTTTTACCGGATACCGGGGCTGCTGAAGCACTGCGCTCACGCTTTTAAGGTGAACGGTCCAGCTGCCCCAGATCTTCAGCGAGCGCACCCGCCTGTGATATGCATGAGAGCGCATCCCCCCACCCGCCCTGTCCTTCGGCAGCGTCTGGTGAAATGGAACTCTGATCTGTAAATCATAGAGAAAGTTGTGCCTCCCCGGCCGTGGCGCCCACAAAAGCTCTGGCAGTACGCGACGACATACTGTAGACTTTATCCCCCCCGCCCCGTCTGTATGCCGTCAATCTTGCGGACCTCAAACGACGATGCTATTATTTTCCGTTCGGTTCCACGTGCTTGACACGTCTTTGGTGTTGATTCATGCGTAACTGTGATGTGCCGGCTTGGAAACATTGATACGAAAGCGGCGGTTGGACGCGATCAAGCTGTGCGGACTGTTCGGTGGGTGGGAGCACGAAGATCTGATGAGGCTCACAAGGATGTCTAGGATCCACAGGCATCCCTCCAAGTCCGTGCTTCTCATGCAGAGAAAGGTTGGCAATGGGCTTGTTTGAACGGCAAACAAAGCACGCGCGTACATGCTACAGGCAGAGCGACTGTTGTTGATGATGTTATCGATGTGGCGTTGTCATCGTCATCGTCATCGTCAACGGGCATTCTCGTTGATATACTTTGTGACATCGGTAGTAGATGTGGTCGTGTCGATGAAGGTGTTGCCTTTCCCGCTGGTTGTGCACATCTCGTACCACGAGACGACCGTTGTAGATCCTCTCCCAATCTCCTGTATATAGGCAAACTTTGTTGTCGCTGCTGCCTCTATTAAGGCTAAAATGGATGCCTTTGTATGTCCATGCTGTGCCGCCTGTGGGCCCACATTTCGATGCGAAAAAGGAGCCTTCGCACCTTCATATCGTGCTGTCTGGTGCCTGCACGGTGACCAAGTATCCGGATCGACTGTCGGCTGTACAGAGGAAGATAAACGAGATAGGGGCAGCACTTTACAGGATCAAGAGCAAGTACACGTATCACCGTGACGTCCGCACTAAAGTAGTGAGTGACTACCTGACTCAACCCATGCCGAAGTTGCGTGTCCTCGTGTGTTTCGACTGCGAACGATGGTTACGTTGGTGGAACAAATGGCTAGAACCTTGAGCGTAATGGTTGCCAACGAAGACCTAGCACACGCGTACGAGAGTAGTGTCACATGCTATGTATATCCGAAGAACTGAGCAACAAAACGGTCTACCGGTCGTGCAAGAGGAACAAGCTGCAGTCCAGATAAGGACCAAGAATGCAAGTTTGGTGGCATCATCTGGTCTACATGCAAGATAACAGGTCGAGCTTGCGAGACGAACACTTCATTTTCCTCACGCATTCGTCCCAGGCAAGTGGCTCGAAGGACAAAGCGCGCAGCAGAAATGCTACCCCACCGGTTGCCACAAACAACAACAGCAGCAGCGGCAGCGTTGCCGGCGGTCACGTTGACGATCGGCCGTCGACATCTCCTGTCGGAGGGGTGAATCAGCGATTGCCAAGGACGCCCGTAGCCGATTGCAGCGCCCCGCTGTCGCATGTCACGAGCACAGAGGTAAGTTCGTTCTGCGACAGTAGAAGAATCTGGAGTAGACCAGCTTTCCGGTTCGATGGCCATTGGGACCAGGATCGTTACATACGACGGGGGTACAAGTTTAGCGTGGGGCCAATTGTAAAACCCAGCAAAAGTATCAAAATGTATCTAGGACTGCAGTAGATTCGGTGACTACATACAGCCACCCGGATGCTTGCTTCCGTTGAATCACCGGGCGCCCGAAGCAATAGGCGCTGGACTTCACCAAGTTCGAGTATTGGTCCATGTTGTCCATGAAGGTTCAAAAGAAGGAGGATATCTACTTTTCGAGACTGTCTACCATAGACTATTTCGCTCCTCTCGACCAATCAAAGTTTTCGGGTGACCCCATTCGCGCTAGGTACGCCAAGCGGAGCTTGAGCGAGAGATACGCCGTTGGAAGCGAACCTTGGCTCTCATTCGTCGAAAAGACGGTGACGTCGTCAATACATCCCAGGTACGGTGTGTTGGTGATAGCATACATTATCGCGGATCACTACGTATGTATGCTCAATGTCGCAACTCTCCCGGCTTACAACAAGGTACCATGGCACTTCACGTATAGACTAAGTCGCAATTCGCGACAACGCGTCTGATCAGACACGGAGCGTGGGGAACCTGCAGTATCCCCAGTTCTTCGGAGAGGTGTGCCTGCTCGTGCCGGACGGAGGAGAGGCCCTCGGAACCGTTTCCGCGGATACATTGGTGGAAACGGTAAGAACCCATCGCATGAAGTTGAGCGTTTGGGCTATCCGAAGGTACATCCTTTTCAACGCATTTTCCTGGAGAATGAAGCTGCATGGGCTCAGAACATGGATTTTGTTCGGCGTGGTTTCCGAGAAGTATTTTACAGAGCAACTTGTTGGACGATGTTGACTTTCGTGACAACCACGTAGGGTCTATGTCGCAGTCCATGGAAGGTTGTGGCCGCCTCGACGGATGGGTTTGAATACGGAATACTATCTCTCGAAAATGAAAAATCCGAAACCTAGAGGTGAAAGTGCGAGTGAATGTTACCCAAAAAGAGGCAAAGAACCGCTGAATCCTCTCGCGTAAGCAATGAAAACAAGCACCGCAAGGGGAAGGGTGGAGACACAACAAGAAGGAATCCGGTGTGTTTCTCCTGCGTTGACCCCCGGCTAGTTCGTTGTCAACCCTATACCGAAAGGTGTAGAGAGGCTTCCAGAATACATGCGATGAGGGCGTGCACACATCTGGCGGTTCATGCTGTCTGTGACGAAGACGCGCTTGAATGACGATCAGATCATTCGACCATATCTACCGTGATACCCGTCTCTACTGCGCCGGTTGTGTGTTAAACCGGGTTCGCGGCGGGGGCGATACTACAGAATGATGTATAGTGTGTTTCCTTTACGTGGCGTTGTTGTTGACCTTGAAAAATTGAACAACACTATCAAACCAACGAATATAAATCCCCCAAAATGCGAGCAACCTGTGCGGTCCTGCGTTATTACTTCAGGTGTCAATGAGCAAGTTCGTTCTACAGACATTCCACGTAACCGACACTTTCTTGCAAGGCGTACGACAAAAGGCCTCTATCTATCCGGAAGATATCAACCTGGCCAAGGTATGTGGTCTGGAGCACTCTACAGCTGCAGAGTGCAACCATTCATTTGAAGCACATGTACTGTATTTTGCAGTAGTCGCAACGTACACGGCTCGCCGCACTTTTTTGCCCTAAATATTAGCGGCACGTCTACAGCCGAGCATTTTACTCACATTGAATGGCCTAGTATTGGCTCTGTAGGTGTACGTGCGTAAGGAATGGAATTCGTCGAGCCGAGGAAGAATTAATGTTGTTCGTTGAGCAGAGGAAGGGTTCACAATCGACCGACGACATGTTTGCTGTGCTTGTCGATCGTTCAATACGCACTTGTGACGACTCTTCGCGGCGTTTTGGGGATCCCACGATGTTAACAACAGGCAATAGAAGTCGACGAGTGGTGGGAGGTTCGACGACGCGAGCTCGTTCTCGAGGTGAGGAAGCTTGTGCCTCCGTACCGTTCGGTGTCACCTACCTAGACGACAGTGGTAACAGTACCGACGGATAACCCGGAACCGTTTTCCACGTGTTCAGATGAAGCGGGAGATAGGAGGTACAGCAACACCTCGAACTGTCTTTTGTGGGGGCTGATGAGCATGCCGTGACCATCCCAAAAGCGGGAAAATCAGCACGTCTCTTCGCCGTTCGTTGCGGGGGGAGCCTTCAATGGTTGGCAACCTTCCAGGCTGCATACCTCCGTTTTTTTGGTGGCAGGCCTACCACACACGCATATGTGTAGCATTCCTCCATCAGCCGGCATGGTGGGATTGATTTGTTCGCGTTCACTCCCAGTCACTTGCACCTTACGAGCCATGGCACGGGCTTTTCGTAGTTGACGTTGCCGGGGCGAACGCGTTCAATCCATTTGTACCATGCAATACTTGCCATTATCAGTTCTGAATGGTATTCGCGGAGTTACGAAAGATAGATCGTCGCGCCGAGACGTCTCTACGTACAACGGACCTCTTAGTCCGTCGCCTGATTATCGCTTGAGAGTGACTCGTCGCCATGACCCCCTTTGCCCCCCCCGTGCGCTTGCTCCAACCTCCGCGTGTGTGTCAGACCCTAATTGGCCCTGCAGCCACTGCAAGCGGTGGGGGGGGCTGGAAGCACAAGAACCAGGCCCTCGTGAGAAAACGGCCGAAACGACCAAAAAGACCCTCCACCGCAAACTGAGACACCCTCCTCTGCTTCATGACTTTCTAGGAACTATCATAGAGAACATTCGAACAGCAATGTGCGGACCTTGTGAAGCGGGAATTGCCCGCTGCCCAAGTTGTGGCTATAGCCGCCCTACGTGTTGCGGTTTCTTCGTGAGCCTCCTCAATCGGTGAACCTCGAGGTTTAAGCTGGTATTCTGGATTTGAACTACTGTAGGCAGGCAGGCCGGTCTCAAGGCCCGTCGGTGGCTAGAAAACAGCTGCACTAAGCATCAGACTAGTCTTGGCGTCTGCTGCGCGGGAGCAAGAGGTGCCCAATTTTTCTAGCGACTACGTGGAAGACGCAAGGAAACGAGTCATGAGTCCTCAGGAAAGCCCACGCAGCAGGAGCCGCAGCACACAAAGCCTGTCTATCAGCGACCTGTGACTCGCCGTTTCCGTGAATACCTAACCGTGTTTTGAGAGAGAGGCGGAAGAAGGGGAAAGGGTCGCACGAACATTCAGCCAAACAAAACAACCAACGACACTCCCAATCGCAATAAACAAGAGGTAGGGCCAACAACTTGTGTCCAGCTTTTGACATGTCGGGGGCTCGTCGAGGTGCTCGTTTCCGCCGCACCATCCCAACAGGAAGGCCCGGTTAAGCATGTAAGCAATTCCTCGCGAAAGCCACACGTCCCCCGGGGGTAGCTTTGGTATATCTAGTCAAGCGCCAACAATCTTGCCAAACGCAGCACATATCATCAAGCCCTTCGGGATGGGACCGAAGGTCTGCTACAGATGGGAAAGAAAACATGCCATAAACAAACTGGCAACTAGTCAATCTTGTATTACTAATAGTGTTTCACCTCCTGAGCCACGCAACTTTCTTGGGGTGAGTTGCGAAAAACACGTCAAACACGAACATGAACAGTACCAAGACTTGCGCACGCTCGGCCTGCAAAAGGGGTTCGCTCTCGAAAAACAAACGAACGCAAGAACCAAGGACCAGGGTTCCAAAATACAACAAAAGCGCCGTCTGTTCCGGCATTCGCATGCGTTCGTCACGTCATGCCCGAAAACTGGCGTCAAAAAAACAAAAACTACGGGGCAAAAGGATCAGACCAGTTTCAACGGCAATGGCGGCGTTTGAATTCATGTCTAAGCCACAGGACACTCCTCGGAAAACTCTGGCCTACAAAAACATGCACAAGACGCAAACCCATAACTGATCATATCTTAGCGCCGACCAAAAACCGACAGTGAGATGTATCAAATCGACAGAGAGACGGGAGATGTGTAGCGCAGATCAATCCGGCGTTTGAATTCATGTCTAAGCCACAGAACACTCCTCGGAAAACTCTGGGCTACAAAAACATGCACAAGACGCAAACCCATAACTGATCATATCTTAGCGCCGACCAAAAACCGACAGTGAGATGTATCAAATCGACAAAGAGACGGGAGATGTGTAGCGCAGATCAATCGACCTACCGAAATCCAGAAACCTGACGTCACGCCCACTTGACCGGAAAAAATCGCCATCGCACTAATCCACGATTTCGTCTCGATCGACCAAACATGTCCACACCAGACCGATCATCATACCGCCCCGCCTGTTGATTCTGCTCGGTCTAACTCCTGTCTTCCCGCCGTAGACATCTGCTCTAACGCCACCGCCGTATTGTCGATATCCCTATCAGCAACACCATCAACATCGCCATCACCCTCCTCCTTCCCTGCAGCTGTGGCGTTGTCTTTGGCGTCCCCCTCCCCAGCAGCTTCGGCAACCTCTTTGCCCCCTCCACCGCCCGAGGATGCTTCTAGCTCATTCTCCGTCACTAAGGGTCCGAGGTAGAGGTTCTGCGCAGGGTATCAGAAACAAAAACAATCATGCCTGGTCCTATTATGTCGTTCAAGAGGTGGGGATAGACTTGGCTACAATCGGAGAGAGAGGATGCCCCCGGTGTGATGCGCTTTGTTGACACGGCTCAACGTTGTCATCACGCGGCCAACTTTTCAACTAAGCCACGCGAGTATGCCTAAAACCCTACCAACGGCATATGTCACAACAACGAACGCAGCAAGTTTTGACACCTCCGCATTTTCGATTGTGTACGTATGTGTATTTCGGAACTACGTGATTTATGTGCGTGTGTTTGGTTGCGATCGACCCGCTAAACGGCAAAGCAAGGCGAACACGTCATCCCTATGGCGGGTAGAATATAAGAGAACACTTCTAGTGTGTGCATGCGTGTGCTGATTGACATGGGGTGGAAACTGTTTGCTTTCCCACAGCCGGACAATGGCAACACACCGGAACTGCACCGTTCACCGGCAAGGGCCAAATACCGTAAGCGTGGCGGCATAACCACGGATATACGGGTACGGGACTGGTGATCTCCAGTTGCAGCGCACTCACCCCGACAAGGCTGTCGAAGTTCACCCAACGGTGGTACTTGTCGAATAGAGCGGTGCAATCTCTGCCGGCCCCCTTCATGATCTCCGGAATTCCTCCGGGATGGTAGTGAAGGAATGGGGTCAAGTTGTAGACCTGGATGGATCCATGCCGTCCGTTTCGCGCCACGTATGAGAGCCGTTGCGGCGGGGAGGAAAGGGGGGTGGGGTCATCGTTAACAAGGCGCGTTGCTGTTGCCACGGTGCGCAGTGGAGAATAGGAGAAAGAGAACCGGGAACAGAGGACGGGTTTCTTGCGCAAGCAGGTGGCCAACCACGAGAGAAAGGCGGGGGGAGGACACTCGGGACTGTGAGTGCTTACACCTTGTCGAACTACAGCGTGAAATGGTTGCTCCAAGACCAAAGGATGAGTAGGCAAAGTTTCTCGAATTGTGTGGACACAGTCGGCTGCGATTTGCTACCCCTGTTCGACAGGGGTCTACCTTGCGAATGAAACCAAGACCTGGTTGCTATTTCATCGACAAGCGTGAGCATTTTGATCCCTCAATTACTGTAGAACGCATCCGAGAGGCGCTGCTGAAGTGTTTACACATATAACCATACTACTTGTACGTTAGGGTGTCAGCGGCCCGCTCAAAAAGTTGCACTGCAGTGTGTGCGACTAAACTGACTGCCGTATGCATAGCAGCAGACACGATGTTGTTCTCCTTTGTCCGTCTGTTGAAGCAATGCCACGAAAACTTGCTCGGGTCTGCTATAAAATTCCTCCCTTGGCGAGCAGCCGCGAAGACGGCAGCAAGTGTCTGTAATGGTAAAAAAGACGACCACACACGCCCCGTGGGAGTCAACAACACCGACATGGGACTCAGATGATGAAGCAACTCTCGAAACACGTGACAGGGCTGCACAAGATGCCCGCCCTTCCAGCACAATACTGACGTCTTCCACGCGGGAGATCGGTTTTCAAACGGCCATCGCAGAGCGGTGCGACGGGAGGAACAGCTTGTACCCCACACAATACAATAATACACTATTGTTGCTGAGTCCTCGTTGGGCGGGCATGCACGGCAGTAGTCGCATGTGTCCATGCGTGCGATACGCAAACTTACTTTTCCTCTGAATATGGACCAGCAGTCGTGTTGCGTGTTGTGCTGCCGCACTTCGGTCTTCGTGATCCCTCGCATGCCCGCCTCGTCTCTCCCCGCCAAGTTTTTAGCCCTGCCCTTCAGTAGGTTCCAATCCTGACGTTGTTTGACAGAGAAGCAACAAGGGCACGTCAGCAGGAGACAAAAATAAAGAAACGCGGTGAAGCAGGCCGGATTCCGGGGGATCGAGATTCTTTCAGGCTTACGGCGCGTCGGGGCTGGGTGCAACCTGACGTGCCGCCCTCTTCCAGGGAAGGGGAGGAGTACATCCGCACGTAACCTACTGCAGGAGCAAGCAGTGAGTGCGGCCTTGAGATTGTGCGAAGGCATCCTATTTTGTCACACGCGTAGCACCGGGGGAAAAGCGTCACGCCCGCAGCAATGCTATCGCTAGGTGGTGGATGTGCCGTGGGGGCTTGTCTTCCGTGGGCCTACAGTAGACAGGCTAGTGCAGTAGAAAGCTGTGCTGCTGTAGTCTAGTCCCAAAGGTTGCGCACGGAAAAAAGCGCAAGGATGAGACTGCTCTCTATCCCACCAACATGCTGAAACCCGGCTTCACCCCGAACTTCTTTCTTGGATTGACGGGGCCACGTGGCGGAGGCATAATCCGGTCTCCCATCCTTGCAGAGGACAGAGCGCACCTGACACAGCGAGCGTGCGTGTGATGTGCTGCGAGATGCGAGATGACAGGAAGTCTGAGGCGGGATAAAAAGAGGAGGAAGAGGAGGAATTTAGCCGCATTCTCGTGTGCCGAT
This sequence comes from Ectocarpus sp. CCAP 1310/34, assembly GCA_902602495.3. Classification (NCBI taxonomy): domain Eukaryota; class Phaeophyceae; order Ectocarpales; family Ectocarpaceae; genus Ectocarpus; species Ectocarpus sp. CCAP 1310/34. The sequence continues at coordinate 67,270 of CACKRE030001714.1, read as the reverse complement.
TCGGGACTCGGGACTGCGCAAACGAAAAAATGCGGTCGAATTGCCCACGCTGGCGCCCTGCTGTGGTGTGGACCGCCTACGCAGGTTTTTTAGTAGTATCCAGAACCCCAAAGCACGGATTGAATACTTAATCCCATATGTTTGCTTAACCGATTTTGCTGCGTAGACTACTGACGACATTGTAGTCTGAACGGGCTCAAAGGGACAAATAATGGATGAAGAAAACGACCTAGACGGCTTCCTTCTTGGGGAGAACGACAGGTATCGTGCCAGGTCATGTTGCTGGGAAAGATTATTCTTTGAGCCTATGTACAGCGTAGTCTAGAGTACCCACGGGAATCTCCTATATAGACCACACGATACTTCTGTAGAGCACAGCTACTGCTGTACTGTGTGTAATATATATTAGCACTACAAGTAGGACTGGGTATTTGCCTTCAGTCTATGAAACTACAGCTGTAGAGCACGCACAATTGAAACCTGTTGGCCTCGGCGAAGCCTTTATCGAGACAACTTTTCCGCGTATGTGTGTGTTCAATTCCCTCCAAAGTGGCAGTCTGCAAGACTGCGATATCGAATATTTCCATTGAAGATGAGCCGATTGACGTATGCTCTGCAACATAACTCGTACACAGTAGCAGCGCCCGTGTCCGGAAGTGTGTGTAATCTACTTTTGTATGTCTCCCATGCCGTACACGGTCGTACACGGGAGGGTTCGTCATATGCAGTCGACTTTTGATACGCGGTGCCGTTGATCTCCATCCTACAATAGCACACGCGGGGCGTGTTGTACTTCAAGTTTGAAACAGCGCTCTGTCTGCGAGACACGTCTGGACTGATTTCGCTGAATCTATTTTACACCATACATTTCACCGTGCCTCAAGATGGGTGATTGGGTTTCTTTTAAGTATGAGTTGCAGAGTTCCTTATCTTACGATAATTCCTCCCCTTGTTCCCGCACCCGAACGGCAACACCCACGGTGCGAAAGTGATGCTACGACTGGCGCTCGACAATGTCGCCGTGGAAGCAGCAATCACCGTTCGAAACAAGTGCGGCATTTACATGAATCGGGCAGTCGTGGAACAAGGCGAGGGAGAAGCTTGTCCTCAACTTCCTCGTTGAGTGACGACATCAACGACAAGCATACGGCAGCACCAGCGCGAGACAGAAGCATCGATGAGAGCGGCAGCCCCGGTGGTGGCGATCGAGCCGCTCCCCGCAGAAAAACGAAGTTACAACACCGCGAGAGAAAGCACCATCGTCAGCAAAGGCTAGACATGGACATTGACGCGGCCCTATCGAGCAGCAGCGGTGAGGACGGCGCCAATCTCGCTTCTGGTGCAGGGAGAGGGGGCAAGCGCCAGACCCGACTGAAGCCTAGGCACTCTTCCGAAACACCGAAACCCCAGGAAGATGGCCGGTATCGACCACAAGATGCAGTGGAAGCGCGTTTCGGGGGGCGATCAAAATGGTTCCCGGGCAAGGTGTGGGTAGACATGAACCGGTACATGGAGCAAAGCGCTCCTGGAGTGCAGTGACTACCGCAAGCAGTGTTGAGTCGTCCGCTCGCGGTTGGCACAAATATCGGGAACAATGTAGACGCGATCGATCTGCACGCTGAATCGACTGAAAGTTCTGACTCGGTGACGAAAGAGCTCACGCGGGGGGTCGTTTCTTCGTGGGATTCCCTCCACTTATCGTTTCCGATATTGCTTTGGCGAACCTCAACAACCCTTCGTTTGTCTACTACGCGCGCCTTGTTGGATGGATGACAAGGTCCGCCGTGCCTACGAGGGGCGTGAGGGGCGACTGCTGTACGACGTAGATTTCGACGACGGAGATGAGGAAGAAGGCGTCCTTGCCGGAAGGGTGCGTCGACCGGGGCAACGACCACCTTCACTGAGTGCGGGCTTAGTGGTGGACATCAAGCTGGCAAGGAAGGGCAAGGTAGGCAAAAGAAGCAAAGCTTGCAACGGAGTCCATCATGGGCAACGTTATGTGTAAAACATAAGTCGTACGGTATGGATTCCTTCATGTGCCCAACTAATTGTCTCTGGTTGTTCACTTACCAAAGAAAGTTTGTAGCGGTAATAGTCGACGAAGGTAAATGGAGACCGACTTTGGCGTTGAAGTCCAAGGCGCGGAAAGAACGCGCTCATGTTTTGGCACAGATTATTTAAGCCAAGAGAGGTATCAGGAGCCGTGAACCTGCACCTGAAGGACAGCATGGAAAACATTGGTGTTGAGCGGATGTCCGACTAACTTCGTGCACACGACGGACAGCAGTCGAAAAAAAACTGTCACTTCAATCGAACACAAAAGTAGCATGCTCGCCACACAAACAGCCGAATGTTAGGGTGGCACGAGGCACTCTCCGGTGTCATACCCAAGGACCGTCTAAATAGTACCACAGAGCTTGGTTGTTGTCTCGACCAGCATTGCGTAAACTACGAGCACCGATCACAACGCAAGCGCTGACGTTGAGCCTGTGGTTGCTTGCGGAATGCCCACAGAATGCTTTTGTTCCGCCATCTGCGCCTTCGTTTTGCGTTGGCTGGTGGTAAACAACACCCAAATCATGCACCCGCATGCATGCACCTGAATGCCAACAACAAGCAGGGGTACCACCCCGCGACCATCGGCAGAGTGAATGACGACGGCAGCCTGTACGTCAAGCTAGACGACGGCGATTCCGAGTGGAGCCTACCCGCGCAGCAGGCGATTCCGATCTATCCCTACACTCCGCCTCTCGATAAAACGAACGCTGGTGCGAGTGACGGCCAGTTGGCAGCCCCTGAGTCGGCCAGGGACGAGAACAACAGAGCAGAACCTCATGACGACGCCGACGACCAAATAGGTCAAGTGTAGACGTATCCGAAACTGACGACTGATAGCTTGATTGAGATTGGAACCAACAGATCATACTCCTTGAAATCCTTCGTTTCTCTCAAACGTGCATGCACCAATGTCCGTGATATATGTGTGGTGGTGGTGATTTCACGGGATATACAAATCGAGTTGGCACGCCCATACGAGCCACATGTAAGTGCCTGGTATGGAGAAATCATGTCAAGTACACACAAGAGTCGGAGTTCGAGGGTGTCAACTCGCGCTTGTCTCGAGGCGCTAGTCGCATGGGACCAGACTACGACCGACAAAGTACCATGCGGGTCGCCCACATCTCAAAATCCACCATAGAAGCTCCATTGCCCTCCATCTGGTCGATTGAGTTGGTCACAGCCGGTCGATCCTGCCGAGCACATATGTTTTACCTGCTCACTGCAGAGTAAGGAATCACGTGTAATATTTGAAGAGCCCTCGTTTGACTTTGTCTCGGGGAATTCAGCGCTCATGGTGCCCCTTATATCACTGCTGTCGGTTGTCCAGAATATGCTCAGACGACGTCGGCTTACGATAGGCTTCGGGCTGTACGTAGATCCCAGGTGTACTCTTGCAACGAACGTTCGGGGTGAGCGATTGAGGATTGGCTACACAACGTATACACAGCCTCTTGACGTATTTGGTAGAGGATGGCGGGCGTTCCTGAGTTGCGATCTCTCCTTTCACCATCCACCGCAGTGTATCCAGAAAACTTTTCTGCAACACCCCCTTCTGTTTCCGACCGGGAAACACCAGAAAAACGCCACCGAGAAGTATCGGTGCTTGGAGGACCTCACCGATCTGGAAAACAATATCACACATCGAAAGTATATGCTGACCGGCGTTGTGTGCATGGTTGCCGTCCGAAGCAGGACCGAACAGCACCAGCCCCCGTGCCGCTGAGGATGTCCCGCCTGCTTCTTCGGATAGAAGCAACAACGCCGCAGGGCACCAATCCTCCGCCGCCAGTACCGCGTCCGGACCATTGCCGCCGTCGTCGTCGTCCGACGGCGGTGCAGAAAAGCAAAGCGGCCAAAACAGCGACAAAAACGGCGGTGCAGAAGAGAAAAGCGACCAGAGTGGCAGCGGCGTAAGCTGGATTGCCGACCTGGCAAAGTCTGTAGAGACGCCAACACCTGTGGCACAACTATCCGATTCTGCGGCAAGGACCGACGCGGGTGGAAAGCGTAGCGAAGCTGGTGATGATAGTGGTAATCGCGACGGCGGCGGCGGCGGCAGCGGGCTTGACTGGATAACAGAACTGGTGTCCCCACTAGCGCAACCCAGTGCACGTGAGTCGTCGTCATCCGGCGGGGAAGCAAGCGCAGAAGGGGGCCCACCCGTAGCGGTCGGTAACCTCTCGCCGGTACCTATCACGCAGACCCCGGCGTTCGCACGCGGTCATGGTCCCAGCACCCCGTTAGCGACGAAAACGCCGCCACCGCGAGCCGTAAAACCGCCGCATCTCGAGTGGAAGCCTATCACGGACGGTTCGGCGAAACGAAGGTGGGGCGCGCCTCCTCCGGAAGTGGATGCGGACAAGAGCAAGGATGGCAAGGAGACGGAACCGCAGCAGCGACAACAGCTACCGAATTCCCCACCGAGGCTGTCCCGAAGCACAGCGGCACCAGACTCTACCCGCTCACTGTCGACGGACGCGGCTCCTCCAGCTGATGCCCCAGCTTCGAGCAGCGCCGCGCGCGCCTCCGCGCCAAAAATCGCTCTCCCTGCGGGGCAACGAGAGCCAAAAGCAACGACGAATGTCAGCGATGAGGGCAATGCGTCGATCACTTCCACCGCCACGATTTCTTCGCAAGGGGCGAGATCGGGAGGCAGGCCCTCAACGGTACCCGTGGCCGGAGGGCGTACGCCCGGCCCCGAGGTGCGCGAGCACGATGACACGAACACGCAGCAGTCATGTGACGCTTCCAGCGGAGCGACGGCAGAAAATCTGGGAGGCTTGCAAGATAACCAGGGCACGGAGATGCTTGCGACGCAACAAAAGGGATTCGCAAGCTTCCAGTCGTCAGGGTCAGTAAACGCCACCGTACTTCCACCCGCTGAGGGGGCACAGATTGCGCTACCACCGGTGCAGAAGAAAGGTGTTCCGGAAGGGCAAAGCGTCCGTGGTGGGAGCAGCCGGTGGGACATCATCCGGTCTTCAGTGCAGCGTCGGTGAGAAGAACGAATCGCGGGTTTCTTCTCGACACGGTATGCCGGCGGGACAGAGAGAGAGATGTGCCAACACGCTAGGCCCTGTTGACGATGGGCCTAAACGATACCTACTTGCCTTAGCCAACAAGGACGCCTGGCCTCGACAAAGGCTCTTCAGTTTGCCTCTGTGTAGTGCAGTTTCATTTACGGAGAACCGATTTCTGATTCGTCTTCGGCAATTTGAGTCACGTGAGGTAGTTGCTCGTATGCCTGGTGTCGCAAGGTGGCGTTAACGTTCACCGCCATGACTACTACTGCAGCAACCGTCACATCTCAATCATTTGGGATGTAAACTTTCAGGTTTGCCGCCGAAGCAATGCATCTTTCTGAGGAGGTGCGACTTCTTACAGCCCAGCTCGCGGCGGCGGAGGACAAAACACAGGCCAGGCTGGTGCAGGTACGCGCTCGGTTGCCGCCTGTGTTTCCTAACGGGTATTGTTTGTTTTTGGTGGACGGAATTGTCACTCTGACCCGCGCCGTAGATTGCCGATGAATTTTGGATAAGGCACCAGAAATGCGCACAGTATCTCGAGGACTTACAGAAACACGGCCCGCAAAGGGGTGAGCACGACCCCATTTTATCCAACGACAAGTACCCGCTATCCTTCACGTTCTGGTAGGACAGAATTTGTGATTGGACTGTGCGCCTGTTTCGCTAGACGTAGGCAAGACATTCATCGGCCAGCCCAAAATGATGGATCCAGTTTGAACTAAACCTCCCCCCTGCCCCACCCATTCCGTGGTACTTTTTGCGCACCCACCCTTGTGGCTCTGGCAACCAAGACTCAGCCGTTCGCAACAGTCGCTTGACTAGTTTTGCATACGCCGATGTTCGTTCTCCGCTGCCTGCTTCACAGCAAGAGCGGAAGCTCGTCCGGCAGATGGATGAAGTGCTGAAGCGCGAGCGTGACAAGATGCAGGCGCTCTTGAGCGAGGAGAGGGCGTCTAGCGCCCGACGTATCAACGCCCTGAAGGGGGAGGTCGATGCCGCGAGGCGGCAGCTAGAGCTTGAGAGAAGACGCAGCGAAAAGGTGAGGACCGGCACGTTAACAACCATTACACAGAAAATGTGTAGACTACAGCCTATAGACCAGGCTTTTGGACAGGAACGGCGGTTTCCGGGTCATGCGCCAGAATCCACTACCACCCGCTCTCTACGGGTTAGTTGTCACTTTCCTGTCAGTGGATACGGCTGCATAGCGATAGCGTGTCGGATTCTTGTCTGTGGCCGCTCCAGCCTGCTGGTACGGCGAACGCGCGATGTTTGTACCACTGAAGCTTGGAGGGACATGGGCGAAGAAAGTCATCACCAGGCCGACATCAAGTTTGAAACGAGTCTCGAGTAGCCCCATGTTCACTCCGTTAGTTCATGCTGAATCCCGTTCCAGGCCACGTCAAGCGGTGGGCAAGCTTTCTTGAGCGGGCGACGGGCGAGAACGTCTCCTCCGCTCGACCCCACCACCGGATCGGTTAGAGGAAGAGAGAAGACGCGCGGCACCGTCACTAGCTACGACCCCGCCCACGAGGCTCCAGGTAGATCGGCAAGCACGATGAGGCGCCCTCGTTCCACTTCAAGTGCACGGGTTTCCAGAACAGGGCCGTGGGGCTTGTCGGACAGAGATGCAGAGCGGCGTCATCCTCCACCGCCCCAGTTGTCGCTCGCGACGTCAAGCTCCGGTAGCGGCCGAAACGCTTCCTCGGCCGCCAGTGCCAGTGAAGGCGCAAGAAGGACGATTTCCTCAGAACGGTTGGGGCACACATCGCCTTCGTTGCTCTCCCCATTGTCTTGTGGCGGTAGTGATGGTGGTGGTGGTAGCGACGGCAAGGGTGTGGATTATCTTGCCCTCGAAAACATATTGAGAAATGTCCTGGCGACCGTCGCGGAGCCATCCTCCTCCAAAGAAGAGTCGTCGTTTCACAACCTAAAGCGAAACGACGACCAAGACGACTACAAAGAAGCGTTTGGATCAGAAGAAGAGGCATACGAAGAGCCGGCGCCGCCGCCTCCACGGCAACGGGAACGAGGGCCTGCCCACACAGAGAGAGCCGTCAGCGACGGCCACCGCGAACAAAGCTCGCGCTGGCGGCTGGAGACGGAGCGGCGAGACACGCGTAGACGCCTGGAGGCCATGAAGGGCGAGGTGGAGAGAGTCGTGGGACAGTTTCGGGCTCGTGCGGAGAGGGCGGAGGCCGCGGCTGCTTCCGCGGAGCAAAGAGCTAAGGTCAAGGCGCTGAGATATCTGCGATCGAAACGCTCGCCATCCACCGCCGCAGGGTTTGATTGATCAAAGGATGTGCCGTGTACAGAGTTGTCGTGGAACATAATCGTTTCGTGTACGAATGTTTTGTGGATAGTAAACAGGCACTGCACATTCGATTGGCAAGGGTATTTTTTCTGGAACGGAGGGAGTGCCTTCGAATCTCCCCGAAGACCACTCTGCACATCCAGACCTCAGAGAGCGGCTCTGCGGAAAACGTCGGGCGGGGGGTCAGAAGGCCACATCATTACAAGAAGTCAAGACCAAAAACGCATGGTGCACACACCTGGCCACGCAGTTCGCTCGGAAAAGTCATGGCAACCCCTGTTGCGCTCAACCGGTCAACTCTCGCAAAGCATCGCCACAGGGTCATAGCAGCAATACCTACATGCCGCCGGCAGTTGCGCACATGTGGTTCAAGCTGTCTTAGGCAATGAAACCGCCTTTCTTGCACTTGTTGGCACCTCGGCGTCAAAAAAACGTACACGTGAAGCGACCAGACTCCGACACACTTGTGGAAGTCAGCTCATTCGGACGACCCAAGCCCTATTCTATTCACACTTTCAGCCTCGACACAAAAAAAAAACGGGGACGAAGATGGTGCTTCGGCCCAGGGTACGGTGACCTGTAGCTCAACTGTCCGCGCTGTCAATTGAAGGCCACCTTCAAAAACTGACGGCCGGGCACCAGAAACAAAAGAGCGGACAAATAAAAGTCACCAACAACCTCGCATCCCTCGTTTTATTTGGTATTTAGTCTCGCTTCCCCCCTACAACTCTGTTCGGGCTAGCATGCAACCTGCAGCAGGGAAAAATGTATAATAGGGAGAACCCAGATATTACCAATGACAACGCCTTCCGCAGTACAAAACAAAGCGTAGAGTACTCCCCATATGCCCAAATCCCGTGTTGGAACTCTAGAACAAAACAGGAATTGACCCTCAAGCTTTTACTCCTGCGTTTGTGTTGGTTCCCTGCTCAGGTCGAACATCAACCGTTAACATGCCACTTTTCTTGTCTTCTACAGATGATCACGCCCTTACGCCCAGTACGCCCGGCCAAGCTCTTGTGAGCCGACGGATTAAACGGCGGCGTGGTTGTGAACAGCAGCTTGAAACGGCCACCTACAAGTGCAGAGTTTGTGGAGCCTCCAACACCCTTGACTGCCCACCCAAGTCCAGACAATCAATGCAAAACCGGAGAAAAAAATAAAAACGGGGGAGTCCCGCTGACCAGGACGCTTGCATGCTTGGCTCGTCCTGCTTTCAGACTGGCGTATTTTCATTGGCCAGTATTTTCATTGGCCAGTCACTTAACGCGGTTATTGCTAACTACAAAACACACTCTTACGATATTAAACTGTCGCTGTCGAAAGGAAAGCCAGTTACACCCGATATCTATGCATCACGTCCCAAACCCTCACGGCCCCGCCGTCCGAACCGGTCACGATAACAGCAGCGTTGCCGGCGCCGTTGTTAGCGTTACCGCCGCAATCCCAGGCGCACACGCGGAGGCAGGTGATGTCTCCAGCGTGGCCAGACTCTCTCACTACAGTCTGCGTAAGAGAAGGGGAGAGTGACGCGATACTCGAAATTAGAGGGGAGAGGTGCGAAAGAAAATAGCGCGTTACAAGATTCTTTGTTTGCGGCTCTCCGTGAGGCAGTCTGGGACAAAATTGACGTGCGTCGAATCGCTCGCGCGTGACAAATACCAAAAAGGAGAAAAGAGCAGCAATTTTGACCCGCATAGAAGACAAGGAAGAGCTAGCCAATGGCTTCGGGTGGTGGCGGGGTTTCAGAATTCGTCGTCGAGCTACCCTGCCGTACGTAGTCTCGAGAGAAGCGCCAGTGGGACAACGCATTCGGAGACTGCCGCTCGCTGTCGTCCAATGAAACAACGACGGCTAAGCATGCAGTCCCGAGCCTTAGCGCAAGGCTGTTCTCGTTGTGCGCCTCACGAGGAACACGGCTTCTGCAGACCACGTAAAAACAACGGAGGTGCCGCAGGCTCTTCGGTGTGTTCGTCGCAAACGCAAGCAAAAAGCATGGGGTGGCTCCGACAATAGCCTCACATGGTCAATAAGTAATCTCACACACAGCTAACGCCATGTTCTGATTCGTCCCCTTTTCCTCTCGCCCCTGAGAGACACCCCGGTGTTTGCCATCGGGGTTGGGTTTTCGTCGCTTGGCAACAACGTTGTAAAACAAGCCGCCCCCCCCGGTATTTGCTATCGGGGTTGGGTTTTCGTCGCTTGGCAACGACGTTGTAAAACAAGCCAATTCACTTCGTGAACTCGGCAACCAGGTTACCGTTTTTTTTTT
>CACKRE030001714.1:0-32337 GCA_902602495.3 Ectocarpus sp. CCAP 1310/34 | reverse complement strand
CTCTCTCTCTCTCTCTCTCTCTCTCTCTCTCTCTCTCTCTCTCTCCACCTTTGCCACGCTTTTGGGAGGGAAACAAGGAATGATCGACAAGCTCGTTCATGTTCTGAGTAATTTTGGGGGCCTGCAGCTGGGGATAGATTTGTGCCGAACCGCTTCCCTTCGCTCCAAATTTTTGGTCTGGGTTCTCGCGTGTTGGCTTGGATCCCGCTTGTGGTGATGGGTCATGGCGTTGGTTGTAATGTGTGTTCAAGGCTCTGGGTTCGCCTGTTGGGCGGGTTGCCATCGGATACCGTACATGACACAAGATTACACACCTCCTGGACCGATTTTCAGAGCTCGATTACTCCACGACCAAGAAGGTGCAAAGACGAAAGGATACGTTTTCAGATAGCTCTCGACCAGACGGCTTCAACGCCGCCGTTTTCGGCTCTGCGACTGTTGCTGCTGTTGAAAAATCGAGCTTTGAAAATCGGTTCAGGGGGTGTGTTATCTTGTGTCATACACGGTGTGCCGTCCGTTTCTTGTGTTGGCTTGTCTGTTCCCTGACTAGGGCCGTGGCAAAGTCTTACGGCCAACTTTTTTTTTTTACGTTATTGCTTTTTGTATGCGAATTGTTGGCGTATCTTTACGTGGGTGAACGTTGGCCAGTCTTGCTATGCGTTGTTTTCATACCCTGATTTCAGCGGTGAAAGAGAGGGATGGAGCAAAACGAGCAGCTGGTCGGAGCAAGAACGGGAAGTACATGAGAGACCTGACCTGCTGATGAGTTGGCTAGAGATCAGATGGTCTTCTTGGCCACTTTTACCTGCGATGGGGATGATTCGCAGAGGAAGGTCGTGTGGGACGTGATCAGTAGCCTTTTTGCGGACTATTGCGTGCCCTACAACGCGAATGGTTGACAGACAGAGGGTGCGGGTGACCGGGTTTGATTTTATTTTTTCGTCCCCCATCATTGGACTCTGTCGTCTGCCCCCCTAGCTCCTATCCGCCACTTCTATCAGCTAGACGACCCAACCGGGGTCACAAAGGAGGGGGGGGTTGGACCCTCTCCTGCGGTTCCTGCCTGATATATTTTTATCGCGAGAAGGGTACAGCAATCCCTTCCCTCGCGTCTTCGATCAAGTTTACTTACAACGGGCTTTGCAGCGCGTCGCTTCCAACGGACACCAGAATGTAATTAGCGAGAAAGAACTCACTCTGTCGGGATTCGAACCCATGACCTGGCCCTTAGCAGGCTGCGAGACTACCCACTACACCACCGGGGCGACCGACATTTTTTTTTTTTCTCCCATCATTGGACTCTGTCGTCTGCCCCTCTGGCCCCTATGCTCCACTTCTACTAGCTAGACGACCCAACCGGGGTCACACCGCAGGGGGGGGCTGGACCCCCTCCTGACATGTGCGGGCGTGATTCCCCAATTGCTTTGACAAGAGGAAGCAACGTGTGAATATCATGAATTTGAGAGCAGGCCATTCGCTCGGATGGCTTGTGTCCTCTCGTGCGTCTGGTCTCGGTATGATCCATGGGTAACTCTTGAGCCGTGGACTAAACGAAAACAACACCACCACCGCCTGGGGTGCCACACGCCCCATGTTCTGGCAGTCTTTCCCGACGTGTCTCGTCTCACGTATACAACTACCCTTTCTTCCTGCGCCTCCGTTCCCTTGCCCTGCAGCAGTTTTCCGTCGCGACCCCGGCTTCCGGTGGCTTTCCCGGTGGGTTACGACAAGACGACAGCGATGATGATGATGATGATGACGATGAGGAGGAGGAAGAAGAGTATGAGAAAGGGCTTGCAGATGAGGTCGCGATGTCGGAGGCGGAGGAGAGGCTGGTCTCAAGCTTCATGAACGCTGGTGAGAGCTGGTGTGATTGTATTTTTGTCTCCCTTGAGCTGTGTGTTTTGTCGCACCTGGTCGTTGTTTCACATTGCTTTGTTGCGCTTTCGGTCTCTGTCTGTCTGCCTGTCTGTCTGTCCGTGTGTCTGTCTGTCTGTCTGTCTCTCTCTGTCTGTCACACACACAAACTCTCACTCTCTTGCTGCCTCATCGAGCGTGTGTACTTGGCTATTTGGTTCTTCCCTGGGCGTTCTGGCGACTTCGTGCGTCAAGGATTCCGAGTAGACCTTTCGACCGTGTTGGAGCATAGTCAAGCACCTTGCATTGACAAGCACGCCCATGCCTCTTTTCTTGTTTCTACCCTCATCCGACGTTTGCGATACCGGTTGAACATTGTTCGCGGGTGAGGTGATGGTGTGGGTGGGTGTCCGGCTTTGCTGCGTTTTGTTACCGACCAAACCTCAAGTGTGTCAGTCACAGAATGTTCTAGTCAGCGGTTTAGTGAAAACACAACACTGTGTTGCCTATCTGGCGGTACAATAGCAACAGCAATTGTATGCCGGCTAGACGGCGTTGCGTGTTCTGAGCCCAACAAATTCGCGGAGCAGTCGCGGCACGATCGTTACCGATGATATGAGTGCCTCCATCCACCGCTCTAGCAATAGCAACACCCACACGTTTGTAGCAAGCATCTGCCTGATGATGGTCCGCGCCTGCGACGCGATTGCCGTCGCTATCCTCCCCCGTTACCCTCTCTCTTGGTGGGTCGAACGTGCCATGCTTCAATCCAGACTTCTTCATATTTTTTTTCTGACAAGTCTTCGACCTTGTTTCTGCCCTACCCTGTCTTTTGTCCTCAACCCTATCGTGTGTGGTGTGGTTCCGGTGTGGGCTAATTTAGCGCCGTTCCAACGGAGATCCCTCGCCGACATTATCATGGACAAAATCAGGGAGAAGGAGGAGGGCGAGACCAGGGCGGCGGGGATGGGCGGGGGCGACAAGGACGAGGACGGTATGCCAAGACTGCCTCCAAAGGTTGGTGCAAAAACCCTCAACACAGCTGTTTCAGGACGGCCGCTCCGAGAAGGCCTAGACAAGGCCCCTCATAATCGCTCACTTCAAAGAGAGTTTCAACTGTGCGGGTGAAGCAATCCCAAAACCAACGGAGAAGGTTGGATCCAACCGTTTGGGGAAGGATCGTGTGCTCTGGCATTTATCGCCATGATCGTGGATGATATCGAGAAGGCCACAAATCATGAAATTTTATCTATCAAGCCTATTTAGTGGCCCCACGCCAAGGTTTCGACGTGCATGTCTCAGGAGCGTAAACACCAGATCGAGTATAAGAGAATCAATCCGATTCAAGCAAAGCCCTATCCCTAACTTGTTTCTACGGGGCTTTCGAGAAGATGTCCTGAGTCGCAATCAATCAACCGATCACATCGATGCAATACATTGTTTTTTCAATATGGATCAACCAAATCAATGCATTCTTTGGCCAGAAATGTTGAGCAATTTGCTGTCAACTAATCGAACGTCAGGTTGTCGAGGTGTACGGGGCTATTGGAAAGATGCTGAAATCGTACACAGCAGGGAAGCTCCCCAAGGCGTTCAAGATCATCCCTTCCCTCACAAATTGGGAGCAGGTACGTATCAAGTTTTCCAAGTTTCGGCGTGTTTTATCTCCGTTGATGTCGGTGTGGAGTTGTCGTCGATTTCGTGGGGCGGAGGATGTAACGTATTGGTTGGGTTTGATGGTGTGTTGCCGAAATGACGTATACTAACGTTGACAACACGAAAGAACGAAATAATGGCTGTCCGTGATGCGGACGAAACGTAAGTAGCTCGACTGTCTGACTTTCTGAACAACCCAGGACAATACTTGCCTTCCATCACCGCCACCGCTATCCGTTGAGACTATCACGTGGTAACCTTAGGGCGTTTGGCCACCTGCATCTTTCCAGTTGTGGTCCCAGTATACCGCGGTGTAGTGACGGGAAAAAATCACAACGTTATATCGGGACCCGCGCTATTGGGAGAAGGTCCCTGAATAGCAATTTAGGCAGTAAGTTAGGTTGTTGTGCCAAGGATGTTTACCGCGGTATATCGGGAACGCGCTATTCGGGACTGCGATATATCACCGGTGGCAGGAGAAAAAAGAAAAATGGATCTCGTTCATTTTCTCTCGCAGGTAATTATATAAATTCATCTTTTTTCGTCCATAATGTCTAAATTGCTGTCGTATACCGGTGGCAGGAGAAAGTAACGTTTTTTTTTTTTTATCTCATGAGTCACGAAGCGCGAATCGCGACCTGGTTTCCCTTCATCCCAGGAGGGAAAGAATGGGTCGAAATATCGGGCTGTTTCAACGCGATGCAGGTGCCTAAGTTTTATTTCGGCCTCCTTTTCGATCAGACCGAGGGCTATAGAGCACCGATGGACGATCTGCTGGCTTCTGAGGAGGAAGGAAAACAGGGCATTCTTCGTCACACCGACGTGAAAAGTGACACGAGATAGATGGCAGTCACTGTCATTACAGTAGGAGCAACACTGGTGCATTGGCACTGTTCATTTTTGCCGGTGGCGGTGCTGTTTGGTGCCTACGGTATCATTTGGCGGTACGGCTGTAGCTGAGGGCGAGGATGTGTCTGTTCCTCGGCCGTTGATGTGTAATATTTAGAAGTTCCGGCGGGAGCAGATGGAACAGTCTTGGAAGGTCCATTCGATGCGTATGTGTTGGCATCGAGTAAATTTTTCTCGACTAAGGACTTGCGCGATCCGGGTTGCTGTGTTGCTGGTTGGAAGCAGCGTGTCTCACGCCTCGCACAGCGTCTCAGCTAGACTACTGCCAGGTATTGAATCGTACCCCGCGGCTCATCACCCCTCCCTTCTAGTATGGAGTATATCACATATGTTGCCTCTCTTCACTGTATATACTCAAACAGGGAGCGTTTTTTTAGTAACAAAAAATGGTCCATCATCTCCATGTTGCTGTCGCACACCGGTGGCACGCGAAGATCCCCTTTCTTTTTCAATGTATCCCAATTGTTGCCCCTCGTCACCTATAGAAAACAGGCAGCGTGTCAATAGAATCAAACATCGTCAATCATCTCTGGTACGCCTGCCCCGCTCGTGTTGGACGTTTTCCCGCCCCCCACAGGTGCTGTGGTTGACCAAACCCGAGCAATGGTCGAATCATGCCATGCTCGCAGCTACCAAGATCTTCGCGTCCAACTTCAACGCCAAGATGGCGCAGAGATTCTACAACGTTTTTCTCTTGGTAAGAAAGCGCGACATGTGTGTCGGTATCCATCGTTTTCCGAAACGACAGATGTGTGGCGACACCTTGCTACGTGTCGTTGGCGCTCAGGTCGTTTTCTTTCAACGCAGTGTTCTATTGTTCGCATTTTTTTTGTTGATATTTTGGAAGGTAGCTGTTCACGCCGATGGCTCAACACTCCTAGGATATTACTCGGTGGTTCTGGCATTGTTACGACGTGTTAGGGGCGTTTCGTACCGAATCGTTCGGACTATATTTGAACCTCTTGCTGCATGCTCTTGATAGAGGGGTTAGAGGTCCACACCGACCGGACGGGTGCCACGGCGCTTCATTGGTGGGGGTTGCATAGCAGGCGCGCCGCAGGGATGCTTTACAGCACTGTCGCCTGCAGCGATATCGCTGCCAGCAATGGTACTTTTTGAAGAGTTGATGCCTAGTTGTCCCCTGCAGCCAGAATCACGGCCAGTAACTATACCGTAGTAAGTTATGCCTAATGTCACCTGCAGCGATAAATCATGGCCAGCCGTTATACTCCCTAAAATTGATATGGCGTTACTACTCGTTCAGGAGGCTTGTCGAACCGACATCCTGGAGAACCGACGGCTGAACTACCATCTCTACGAAGCCCTCCGCAAGTCCGTTTACAAGCCAGCGGCGTTTTACAAGGGGATGCTTCTACCTTTGGCTTCCGCGGGGGACTGCACCCTCAGAGAAGCAGCCATCTTCGCCAGCGTCCTTTCGAGAGTGAGTGCGCGATGACATGATCCCATCTTCCTCAGTCTTGAAACAATGTTATGTGTATTTCTATTAGATTGCTGAAATGAGCTGTCACTCTGCTACGAAGTGAGGGTTGAGTGCCCCATGGTATGACGGCCATTTTCCCCAGTGTTGAAACAGAGTGTTGTGTCTACCAGAGTGCCGAGTTGTGTCATTCTACAGGGTGGGGACCATTGCCTTCTGAGACGTTGTAAATCTCCAGCTGCGCCCGAGCTACGTGAGCCTTGAGGGCGCGATGATATGGCCACCTTTCCCAGTCTTGAAAAAGAAGTGTTGTATCTACAAGATTGCTGACTTGTGTCACTCCACTACAACGGTACGTGTTCACTTCGTTGCCTGGAATATCAGTTTTTTGTACGGCAAACGATAAAGAAAGCCTCGTGTGAGCACCAACGTATGCATACGGGACATTACAATAGCCCTCGGTGATACGATGCGCCGATTCTGGGTTCAGGGTCAACTCATATAATTTGGGGCGACAACATAGCGCTGAGTTCGTAGAGGAAGCCGTTTTTTTGTGCGGCAACTTGAGAAGAAAGCCTCCTGTGAGCATCCGATCAACCACAAAATTCCCGTGGTACGAATCGCCGATTCTGCGTCTGGTTTCAAATCCGTGGTTTCGGCAGACAACATATCCTAACGTGTTTGCATGCAATGCTCAGGTGATTTATTTATGTATTGCTGCATATGAATCTGCAGTTCTAGGCCGCTGTGGGCGCAGCTGGACGAGTCCAAACCCCTGCTGGGTCATCGAGAAGTTTTTTCACCCCTTGGGCTCGCCTTCACGCAAACTCTGCTCGGTTTTTCCTCTTGGCGGCATGAGCGAGGAAAAACTTTCCGTCTCGACCCCAACGCGGGAGGGCTGTGGACTCAAAAGCGCGAGAGTCACATGCCTCAAACCTTGGACGTGCATGTTACTTTGTGAGGTTTTCCTCGTCTCCGACCCCCCATATCAAACCTACAAATTGCCGTGCGGCATCTAGACAGACGCACAGCCGTTGACACGTACTGCTGATTTCGGCATCGTGGTCAACCCAGCGACGGCCCACACACAGTCCAGGTCGGGTCAAGTTTTGTAGCAGTTTCTCCGTCTTCGCCGTACGCAGAAATGGCCGTCATCACCAACTAGGTGTCTTCCGATAGTGTTTTTCTTCAGTACAACAGGCGTTGATGTTCATAGTCGCCATTTATATCAAGAATCGTTTTTGAATAGAGGTTGGTGACGCGACAAATTTCCTTGATGCTTTGGATTTCCTCGCCGTGCATTCCACAGGTGACGATTCCGGCGAACCACTCCGCAGTAGCGTTGCTCAAGCTGGCGCAGCTTCCGTACAACGGCGCCACGTCTCTTTTCATCCGTGTGCTGCTCAACAAGAAGTACGCGCTCCCGTACAAGGTGTGTCATCTGTGTCGCTTTGCTATGAATTGCACCAGGGTCGCTGTAACGGTTCGGGTTGGACGCAGTTGATGCTCGAATGTCTGGAACATGAACGCTGCACCGAATCGACAAAGAGTCATGTTTGCTTCATACCAGCAGATTTGCACTACTTTTGGCACATGGAACGGCACACAGAGTACACCATTTCATTTGCGAGGAGAAACACGAGCATCAATCTTGACGCAACAACATTCAAGCACACACCTATGGTGTCCGTTCCTCGCGGCGCTCCAATATCCCATGGGGAGTTGTTGCGAGCTACAGTTATTCCACATCCAACCACGAGTTGTTGGATACGGCGCGATTTGCAGGTTATCGACTCTCTGGTCGACCACTTCATGACCTTCACCACGGAAACCCGAGTCCTTCCCGTTCTGTGGCACCAGAGCCTGCTCGTCTTCGCGCAGCGGTATCGTGGAGATATCACCCGCGCCGACAAGAACCGGCTTAAAGAGGTATGTTGTCGGTTTCTTGTGGTTCAATTGCAGTATTAATAGTGGTCAAGATTTGGTGCCGGCTGAGTATTACCATACCGGGTAGCCGGTGAAATCGGGTGACACAGATGGAGTATATTTTGTTTCATACGCTGAATACCGTAGTACTGTATATGACACAAGATCACACACCCCCTTGACCAATTTTCGAAGCTCGATTTCTCAACTGCAGGAACAGTCACAGCGCCGAAAATGGCGCCGTTGAAACCGTTTCGTCGAGAGCTTATCGAATATGTATCGTTCCGTTTATGCATCCTCTTTGTCGTGGAGTAATCGCGATTTGAAAATCGGTCCAGGGGGTGTATTATCCTGTGTCATATACGGTAGTCGGAGAGATGGCACCTGTCGGAGAGATGCACCGGTCGGGGAGATGGCACCGGGGGAGCGCAAATAAATACAAGAACGGCATGATTTAATTCGATTTACGCGCCGGGGTCAGCGAGATCGCACCGGGTGCGATGTCGCTGACCCCCAAATCCAAGGTTGAACTCCTTTTCAGCTGCCGGAATGAGGTACATGTGCGTACCTTTTGCACGCGGGGACGGTGTCAGCGGAGCGCCACTCCTGTTCTGTATGTACGTATGCATCGTCGCGGTGCACGCGGGATGCCATTTGCCAACCGTAAACTCAACCAAACACACAACGCACCAGCCGCACCCTACCCCACCTTACACAAACCGAAACTATTGTACTGCTGCGTACGTACGTACTGGTATCCGTAGAGGAAGACCGAAACGAAAGCGGAAGGCAGCCTGATACCGTATGTATCGGTGCCTCAGATGGACACCACATCGTTTGTGTCCTTGTCACGCCATAGCCAAACTCGTCTTAAAAGACAATACGTGTCGCTGCACGGAAAGCTGTTTCGTACCAGCCTACGCTGCCGTTACCGGTGTGCTTCCAACCAACAACAACGGTACATACTGCTGCCTGTGTTGCCTCCCGTTTTTCCCAGCTGCTGAAAGCCCAACAGCATCACCAAATTACACCAGAGGTGCGACGGCAGCTCTTCATGGGCGGCTGCAGAGGGGAGCCCAAAGGCAGCCTCGCGTCCACCCCGCGATCAACGAACGATGCTATGGCGACGGGATAACGATATTTATTCTCGGTGCGGGGGGCGAGCGTTCGGCCGATTAACCAAGCTTGGAATACCTGCAGACGCGTTTGTCTAGTATGCTTGATTGAGCAACCGAAAGGCCAGCTGGCCTTTGACCCAGTTGTCAGGTAACGGGGCGAATACTTGAGATCGATCGCTTTTAATGCAGTTGGCGACCTTCGTACTGTGGTAGAGGTTTTGAACTTCCTGTCGACGTACTCACGCCACTGTCACCCGGTGTCGTGTTAGTGTTGCTGACTTTAGGGACGAACATGCCGAAACGGTAACTGCACGAATAGCGGCAGATGGATGATGGTGGGTGTTTTTCTGGTAAGGGTTGAACGAAGCACCATACCAGTCATGTGCCTCGCGAAGGTAGTGAAAGCACCAGCACAGGACATGAACATGGGATCACTGTTGTCCGTTTGTAGGCGATGGAGTATACTTCTGAAATGGTGCCCAAGGAGTGTTGGTTGTGGCATGTCCGCTTCCGGCCAAAGAAGCGGATCCCAGCGGTCTTGCTAGGGTTGGAATATCGCAAAAATACAGATTCAAAACCGGTGGAGTGCGCATTTCTTTCACCAATGGGGAATGATTTATCCATCGTCAGGGCACCGAACCCTTCCGTGGAGGCCTGGAGCATTCCGGCGTCGATAGTGGCTCGCGGCATGCCGTTGTGGGAAACGGCCCGTAGGGACGCACTCTCAGGCTCGCTACGTCGGCCGCAGCACGCGTTGACTACCATACGCCGTAGCGCATGCTTTGCTTTTTACGACACTCTCCGTTTGGTGTCCATGTCGAAGCGTCCCCGTAACACTCCGAGGTTGTGCGTGTGCGAAAGGTGATGCAAACATCAAGAGCCGGTGGTAAACTGTAGCAGCACTCGGATCGACCCTCGTTTCCTCTCTTACATGGCGGAATACCCGCAAGCAATGTTCAGAGAGACCCCGCGTACGGCAGTACAGCCCATACACACAAATGAAAATTCCCAAGCTCTAGCTTGGAGCTTTCCGGACCCAAGAGTCTTCGTTTCGGTGTCGTGTTCAATCGCATAGCCCACCCCTTGCCCGATCAGATCTCAAATGCTGATCTCGAGCTATGCGAGCGACACCCGAGGCCTGACTCGGTCGGGGGTCGAGAATCATCAGCCCTCCCGGAGTTTCTCGAGTTTCCGCCATCTGCGGCCGGCGAGAGTAATCTCGGTGTATTTCTCCCTCTGAGTTCGGTGATTGAACAGGCAGAGTTGTTGTTGTTTTCTTCACGTTTGTGTTCGAAAAAATTCATGTTACAGGCAGCGGAGTGGCACGCGTTTTGGTTCATTTTGTGCATGCGGAGATCATTCGTTCGTCTTCGTAGCACATGCAGTATGTAGCGGGGAAGTTGATGCCCTTTCCTCGCGTAGCAAGTGCAGCAATGTGCATGGTCTCCCACGGACAGCGCGGTGACTATTGTATTCTTGCTGATTCATCGGCGCGGCCATACTGTTCATCAATGCTGTTTTCGTGGCTTCCTAGGTACTTGTATATAGATAGGTTTTACTTTGGGCTCTCGTTCGGGCCGGTGGGTTGCGTTTCCTCGTGTGGGTTGAAGGCTGCTGCGGTGCTGGATGTTGCTGGCGTGCTGTTGCCCATTTTCTCGCTGCAGCACATGTGCGACGCTTTGCATTGTTTGTGTCCTGCCAGAGAGGATATAGCCGGGGATGTTCGCCGTAGCCTAGGAACAGCCAAAGGTACCCCTACTTGGGTAGCACTGATACAGCCAGGCCCTTTTTCTGAGTTGTATCGACACGCGATTCAAATTGTGTGCCAGCAAAGTAAATGAAGGCTAACGAAGGTGGATGAAGTTCTTGCTGTCTTCGTGAATCGAAAATCATTCTGCCAAAGGTTCGTTGGGCATGTCTATTGTTGAATACCTGGGGGTACTATATAGGTAGGAGGCAGAGCCAATGCGGTATGTGGCAAGGACCTCCGGGTTAGAAGCATAAGTGATGGTTTTGCGTACGGTGGGCACGGCGCGCGAAGTGATTCTTGCCTCACCCAGTCCCTTCCCTCACTCGGAACTTGAGTCATTCATCCCTCTTTTGCGCGAGACGCTCTCGACGAGAACCCGCGAGCATGATAACGACGGCGCACGGAAGCCCGAACGTCATGACGTCACCTGCGAGTAATCGTCCTTTGAAAATCGGTCAAGGATGGGGGGGTATCTTGGGTACCGGAGTGGCCTAGGGCGGCAAGCATCACTTTAACCAATATCAACGCGGTTCGCTGACCCTTACTTGAGGGGCATCTGCGCACGTCTCTGCGTGTATTGCAGAGAATTTGGCTGGACGAGGCATTGGTAGCGAAGGAAAGGCAACGAGGGGTGTGCTCTTCGTGTGATGGGAAGATTTGTTCTCTATTTCGTGTTCCCCTGGCTTGTCCATGTTGTCGAATAGTCATTCGATGTCAACGTCGTTCTGATCGACTCTACAAGCAATGTTTAGGCATGACACGCATATGTGTTTGTGCGGTGTGTCAGATAATGTTTTCTTCTACATCTTACCGCCACAAGCGACAGGTGCACCAACACTTTCAATCGCAGAACCAGGTCAACTACGGAACACACCGATTGACATGCCGTGTGCCACTTGTTTATGGCCACCCTTCTGGGCTCTTGTCTATTCTAAGCAATAGTATCGCCCTACGTACCGCCATTTTGTCGTGACACTCATGGCAGGGTATGACAGCACGAAAAACTTCAGTACACGTCGTTGTCGCAGCACCAAACTTCGCCACACATATGGTGTGACGACAACTCGGCATTCCGTCGGGACGCACGCTGTCGCCAAATGTGTGGCCGGACAAAAAACACCCCAAACTGGTGCACTCTGAAACGAAGTCTAATGTCACGAGATGATGACGTTTTGTGACTTTACATTGAACATGATGTACAAAATGCGTTACGCCTGGTTACCATTTCACTTTTCTGTTCGGGTCTTGGGGAAAGAAGAAAATGCCTAAACGGTCGGGCTTGACAGTCCGCACATTCCTCTCTACGTTATTCGCACCCTTGGAGCCACAGTTTCTGCTGCTACCGCTAGAGCTATACACCGATGCCAGGTTGAAGACATTACACGCCCTTCCACTTACAACCTGCTGCCGTGCAGTACAGGTAACTTAACACGTGACAGCAAAATCATTCGGGAAGGAGCAAGGCCCAAAAATTACAAATACATGTCGTTCCTGTCTCCACACCCACGTTTTGACGAAATAAAAAACCTTGGTACAGCGGCGGTCGATAAAATCTATATGTCGTTACTCTTTCCGCTCCCACGTTTGACACAAAAAAAAACTTGGGTACAACGGCGGTGCATACAAGGCGCCGGACACAAAAGTATGAGGCACGGCCCCAGTCAGCAGTGCCAGGGTCTCAGCCTTTTCTTTCAGTGTTTGCAGCGTGCAGAGACCATAACTCAGCTGGTTTTTTGTATCATGTGCTGGCGTTAGGCGCCTTCACGTTCCCCGCAGCAACGTTCGATGTCGGTTTGAAGACGACTGCTGCAAGGGCGGTTGTGCCTTACCACCCTCCATACTCACGCCTCTTCCGAACTGCTGCGAATGTCTTTGACGTCGTAGATCTTTGGTAGGTGCTAACGCACTCGTTGTTCTGCCGCTCTCCGACAGGTGGAAGCTGTACATCTGGCCGTTGATGGGTCCAGAGGCGGTGACCTGCGGGAGACGGGAGAAATAACACTCCAGTAAAAATTCATGAAGCAGAGAGTGGATCAATACTTCCAGCTCACTTTTTCCAACTTCCAAGAGATACGCAGGAACATCAGGGTACGCAGCAAGGCCGAAGCAAGAAAGGGGTGTAGTCCATGTAAGAAAGACCCTTCCAGCAAGACACCCGGCCATTATGTATGTTGTATTAAGCCTCGGAACACGGACACTTTCACGGGCACTTTGAACCGTTGCCATCACCGTCGACAAAAAGCAGCTCCATCGACACGATACTGGATGGCCCACATAAAACTTCGACCTACATCTCTGTTGTGAAACATTCCAGGCTCCCAGTCGGAGATTGAAGTGAAGGAATGCCCGTTGCGGCGGGTTTCCGAAGCGAAAAAAGTTGCCAACACCTGTTTAAAGAGGATGTCCAGTAGGCATGTAGAAAGTAGCGAGAGCAGGTGGTGGCGGAGAATAGACAAATCTATTAGTGCCGAGGATGGGTTGATGCCTTCAAACGTAACAAGAGCAGTTCGTCCAGGACAGCTTTCTTGAGAGGTTCAGCTGGCGTTTGAGGTATGCCAAAAAGGCTAGCACGTCGGAAGGGATGATGCTAGTACGTCAGGAGAAACAACTTCTTGAGACCTGTTCTGATGATGATCTACACCACACGCAGTATCAGTCTTGTGGGATCTTATTGGAACAAAGGTTGCCGCCAGCCGATACAAACGGTGCGGCGTCGATAAACCCTATCCTGACGAGGGTGAGAAGTTGACCTTCAAGAAGGTTACGGAACCATGTAACGAGAAAACCTCAAAACGGTACAATGTACTTGCGCTGGCGTCCTCCGTGTCACTGTACCCCAATGTTTTCTACCATCCAAAACCCGTAGTCCCCCTCCGCACCACGGTTCTACACGGCACCCTTCGGCCCGCCTCGTCGTGACCAGTATACGTCCAACACAACCTCTGGGTGTGCTGTCAGTCGATGCGAAAAATGAAATGCCGTGGTTTTCGGTGCAAGTCAGAAACCCGTGGCCCGAGCATGAAACACAATTGCTATGCTGGAGAATAAGACACCGCTGCCGGAAGGCCTTGGTTGGACGAGATCTGCATGAAGTCGTGCCGTTCAAATATGGCACCTTCCAAGTAGTGGAGCGTTCGAGCCTTCAAAACTTGAAACATTGCCTACCAGGCTCTGACGTACACCGTCAGACACGGTAATTATTGATCCACACACCTGCGACAATTCCACCGCATCCTTGCTGTGATTAATGACATAATGAGGAGTGCCGTCTGGATC
The DNA here is from genome assembly GCA_902602495.3 of Ectocarpus sp. CCAP 1310/34. Lineage (NCBI taxonomy): Eukaryota > Phaeophyceae > Ectocarpales > Ectocarpaceae > Ectocarpus > Ectocarpus sp. CCAP 1310/34. The sequence continues at coordinate 18,407 of CACKRE030001714.1, read as the reverse complement.
CAAGCCCCAATCGAACTGGCTCTGGAACATGGTGCGAGGACAGGGCAAGAGTGCAGAAGATACGACGGTCGCTTCGCCACAGCGAGCTTACTGTATCACATGGTGGCACAACAGTTGTGGGCGCACACCAACAGTCACCTAGGGCGAAGCGGCTTTGGGGAAGGACAAAACACACTTCCGAGGACAACGACAAACACGCAATAGGAGCACCTCAGGGAGACCTCTCTTCCAAAAGCAAACTGAACTGCCACGCGAGATCTGACCACCTGTCCGCTGCCGGAACGTGTACCATTTCACGGAACAGCAAAGGTATCTGCGAGTCGACGACGGTTCCTGCCCTAGCAATACGCTGGTCTCGGTCGGGGGCAAACCATTCAAGATACTTGAGTCGGAGACGTTGCGCCAAGGTCGAAACAGCTTTGTGCTGTATGTCGCAGAGGAACCCTAACCCTTACTCTACCGGAAGTTTCCGTGATGTTAAAAACAGGACGACAAAGGCAACAGTAATGGTTACAGTGGTGCAAATGCTTACGAGGCCAAGCCCGTTCGGTTTCGGATTGTTCGCGAGCGACTGTAACCCGACAATTATGACATCCGGGATTGCTTGGATGGAAGCAACCAACGACAACCGACCTTTTCGGGATGCCACTGCAGCCCGTACATCGGGTAGTCTAACGCCTCCGCAACGCTCACGTACGTCCGAACGCCCTGTCTGTCGGCGTTGATGGCCATTACCCTAACTTGACGAGAGTCCAGCGAAAATAAGACACGGTGTGTGAGCGTGCTACGAACCCCTCCAACCCAAGAAAAGGGAACACGGAACAGCTATAAGGAACGCGGAAATCCGCTTCCCTGCATGTCGTTGTGTCCTGACAATGCCACACGCAACAGTCGCAACAGTTGCAAAGCCCTTTCGAGTTTCAGTTTCGTTTCCTGAAGCAACAGCCCGAATAGGTATTTGATTATGACCCCAGTTACGTCGCATGCGACCGGATTTTGGAGTCGGTGATCTCCGATTTTCGAACTGTACTCTTTTTCTTCGGTCGACGTTCTCGATGTAGCTTCTACAGATTCTTTAGTGAGGCGGAGAAGCGTATTTGCCACCATTGTCCGCCCTGCCCGCAAGTTCAGCAAACCCTACGCGGGCGGTTTCCTGGGCCTAGAAAAAACGCGTCTCTTCATCGGTCTTCAATATCTACACGTGACTTGCCAATACAACTTCGGAACCCCCTCGCACACGCGTTGCTCCCTATGGAAATTGCCGTACCTGAACATCGTATCCAGGCCAGACTCGACGAAATCGTCCGGTGAGACTCCCTTGTGGTGAGCGTTGGCTGCCAAGGGCTCGACCTTGGCTTTCTCGAGCAGGCTCGCTGGCACTCCTGATTGGATGGACATCACCAATTTTGTCAACAAGTACATGAGTGGGACTACGGCGAAAAAACGTGATATCGTCAATCGCACAAGCCGGGGTCATGTTCGGGTGATGCTGAAGGATTGGTTAGTTGGACATGTCAACAAGCGGTTGGCAAAAAAATGTGGAGATGGTCTGCATCATGAAACATATGTGGTGCGCTTCGAGAGAGGGAAGGTCGAGGGGCGGGGTTAGACTGTGTCGTTGTCATTTATTTTGGCGGTATCAATCGTGTTCCAACAACAGCAACCATCACAACAAAGGAATCCCCACACAGCATCCAATTCGACTCACCGGACAGCATTCGACTCTCTCCAGCATCGGCCAGGAGACCAAGTGGTTGGGTGAAGTTCTCGGCATCGAAATCGACAGTTATAACCGGGTAGTCTCCCGCGAACGTCTATCGAAATATAGTCCATGGTGGGAGCGAATAGCAGGTGGCGAGTGGGGGGCGAGACAATCGACATATGCACGGACGTAGCAAATAAAGTTCTACCAACGAACACCGAGGAGGGGAATCTTGGGATACACGTGGCATTACCAATCCGCTGGAAGGGGATATGGGCGGGAGGAGACCAGAACGCTAGTTCACGCAAAAGAGGTGAGACCATTGCACTTGCCAAGCACTTTTGAAGCCCTCAACGAATTCCGCCAGCTGGGACAGCACCACGTGCGACAAGTGCGTTGTTTCGGTTACTCAAGGAAAGCGCCATTGGACAGCCATATTGGCGAACGATACACTGTCGAAGGACGCCAACCGATCGATAAGTGAAGTTGTCAAGCAACGCCGCCCGCTGCCTTAATGTCGAAACTGCCAGCAAAGGCTATGTCGAAAGAGCAGGTGCTCCTGAGGCAAGAGAAACGATCCTTCCATCGTGGTGCGAACGCACGATGGCACGCCGACCACCACATCCACAACCATCGACATCATCAGCTTGTGGTGGTCCATGACACAAGAACTGCGCTTCCTTTCATCACTTCCTTCAGACAGAAACAATCGTCCAAAGGCCTCTACCGCGACCGCAGTGGACCACAGCAAACACGGTCAATATCACTCGTTAGTATTCCAACGCCACACTGGTTTTGGGCCGAAAACGGCGACGTTTTGGGTGCAATGCTTGATGGAGAAATACACCCACTTATCGCGAGCTGTCTAGATCTTACCCACAACCTGAACAGAAAATTTCACCTCCGATTTCAGATAACGAGGATTTTCCGCACTCTTCTGGAAAACCGAACGCTTGAAACTTGCAGATACACAGAAACAAACAACCCAATCGAATATAAATCAATTCCTTCTCGGGAAGGTGCATTGATACGCTCGGAAACCATCTGCAAGGGGTTGAGAGGAATATTTTGCCGCATTCTTCAAATGAACTATGATTCGCCGCGGTCTCTGTTGAAAGTCATGATATTGGAATTTGCAGGACACGTTTATGCAGGTTGCGTCCGATGTGTTCACATTCTCGGAGCTTATGGTCGAGCACTACACCTGTTTTTCGAAAACTCCAGGGGTTTTAACAGAGTGCAACCCCCGCGCCGAGTAATATTTCTTGTGTTACAATTCTACGGACCGACTCACTCCGCCATAGAGCGTCTCCGTTGAAAACGAAAATAGTGCACCGCGTGGTCGTCGAAAAGCTGAATTTACACTCTGTTTCACGGACGATTCCAACGAATATCACCTGTGCCATCCACTCCCAGCCAAGGCACGTGCCCCACACGGGGAAGAAGTCGCCGTCATCGTTCAATTCCTTCGCATAGTTCAATGCCCACCTTCGGCACGATGGGCCAATATGAGAGACACACGAACGATCTGTGTTCGTATGAATTCGTCCCAGTTATAGGTGACACCAGTCTTCACACTTATCGGTGTATGTGTCGATGTATCAGCCAGGTCTACAGGAGGTTTTTACTGAAGTAGTATTTGTTGTTGCCCCACCTTTCCTCCTGCGAAAAGGGTCAGCCGTCCGTTACCCTCGTTGGCCGGGAAAATGTGGATCATTCTACCATACTCATGCAAACTGATCGTTTTCCGCTATCCAAATAAACCCTCCAGATAGAGAATCGAATCGAATCGCCTGCTACTAGTAAGTTGGCGAGGTTAACCACTACCCAGTTGACCCAGTAGACCGCGGGGGACGACCGGATGATGAAAAATTGAACAAAAGCTAGTGTACGGTGTGATGAGTCACGTAGCAGAGAGTGTTGGAGGCAATGCTGACCCTCAATCAACTACGTGGGACTGTAAAGCAATGATGTCAGACGGGGACAACGGGGCCGTGCTTGTGGGTGGCAAGAGAGACAGTCAAACAGCACAGCGGCTCGTGAAAACTCTGATGTTTCACCACCCACCTGTACTCACGAAATGCATGATTCGACCAACTCATACAGATAACCTAATTGAGTGTGCAGGAGTTGATACAGCCGTGATTGTTCAAGGTGACATGCAGACCAGCGGAAGAAGGAATGCGCTTGGAAACATCTCCAGTGGTGGACTCTCCAACAACTCGCTGATACCTGCTCTTCCTAAGCTCGATCAGGTCGTATCCCTAACCCTTGCCCGTAAAATAGAAGCTGGTCTGGGCCTGCATTGACAACCTAGATTCCTCATGAGATGGGCTGATCACAGGTATTTCTAGATTTTGTCGGCGCACGTTACCGATGTGTGAGGGTGGAAGTTAACACTCCTGCGTCAACATTCTTGATGCCGGGTGGGAGAAGGTTAATAGTAGGTATCAAAGTGGTGATCTGTGATCACTGGCGGAAAGTAATGTCAAACTACTTGTCCCTTCATAGCAGAATCGAGCTGCTTCCGCCCACAAGAACAGCGATCAAAAAAACATTGCCCCACACGCGTCATGGAACTACTGAACAATCGCTAAGGCGTTGTCTGCCGTACGCTAAACTCAGGTCGGAAGCTCCACGGCGCTTGCTCGGCGATGCGCGAGGCTCCACACACCCAAGCTGGTGCGCACATAAATTCCCAAGGCACCTGTACACGATTAATAATCCCCGCACTTGCCTCGCACCTTCCGGTAGCGACGGGTTCCCTCCGGGTAAGAGGAGGCCATTCACCTGGTCCAGGATCGGTCTCAACTCTTCCGGCGTTGCTTCGTACCGAATCGGCAGGGATCTCGCGCCGGCATTCGCAAGCCTTTTGCAAGACACAGGTGGGTGGGGTTCTCAGGCAAGCGATCGAATTCTGCGGGGTTTGGGGTCACGATCGACGACTCGGGGATACAGTCTGGGGCCAGGAAAAGACGTGACATGATAACTGGGGAGAGCGGAGCATGCGCGTACCAACTTTCCTCTCCCTTTACATCTCGAGATAGAATTTGGGGAGGTACCATTACATGTATCGAGACTGGCGACATGTTCATACGACAAGTTCGTCTCTCTCGTCCGGTCCACTCGGAGGTAGACGCCGGCAAACATGGATTTCGCTCGTAGTGGCTACTTCGTGTTGAGATTATTGGTATTTGCCGTGGATTGGGGATGCTCGTGGGTCGAACACACGCGACCTACGTTGAGGAGTAGAAAACAGGTTCAAGTTCAAAGGATGGCAACCATGTTCGATGTCACCACCCTCGCGCCTGGGTTACTGGACCGAGTTAGGGTCCACGTGTACGTATTGCAAAATCTCCATGCATGCCTGAGAAACATCCAACATGCCCACCACTGTCTGCTTCCCAATAGCAATGTGGATGTGCGACGAGCCAAACTTTCCCAGCGGCGACATGGCAACGCCCAACAATAGTAAACAGACCATTGCCAACACTAGCGACAGCATCAACAAAGCTATTGGATCATCACCCAAACCCGCTAAGACAGGGCTACCCACCAATTAACGTAGGCGCCCTTCACAAAATCGCAGTCACCACCGCAGTCCGGCAGGCTGAAATGCTCGAGAAATACGACAGCGAGGGCAGGACGAGGGCGAGGATGAGATAAGTATATGCCACAAGTTGGAAGCAATGTCCACCGTAAGGCAGATTCTCCCTGCGGCAAATTCGGTCAACACGTACAAAAACCTGGAAATTTCAGCGCAGTTGAACTGTAGTCGGAGAACCAAGGTGCGCCAACGTACAGGTGAGCTGTTCCAGTTATCGAACAGCAAGGAACCGATGCTTGACCCGTTCAAACACCGACCGACGGCGAATGCCGCAGGAAGGGCGGGTGTGGGCCGGCTCGGTAAGAAGAGTCTTGCGGGTAGAGACACACAAGTCGAGGGAGAGAGACGGAAGAAAAGAAGAAAAATACTCCAAGCATCAAAGCCGACAGAACAAACCACAAGGTTCAATAGGCGCAGACGAAAAAAAATCTTAAGATACCCTTGTATATCCATTGGCGTCTAAGTACAGCGACGATATCCTGCGCCAGGAAATGAGCAGCAGCGGGAGCTCGTGATCGTTACGTGAATGTGTAACAGGTGACGACACCCTTTACGCGCAGTCTCGTAATACGAAAGCGTGCTACCGGAGAGAAACTAGTCTGTTTGACTGTCGAAAGGACGGTACGAAGAAACAGGTACTTTTTTGTCTTTGTCCTAAGGTGTTCACAAGTGAAGATTTCGGATACGAAAGACCCCCCCCCCACCCGAGAAAATTTCGAAGCACTCCCATGAATCACCGAAAAGATGCGAGCCATTCGGCGAGCGTTTGTGAACTTGGGGTGTGACGTTCGTGTCCTGTTGCTTCGACAATATGCATATATCTCAGCAGTATTCCACTACAGTACCCGCAACGAAAACTGGCTTGTATTTCAGGCACATAATGTAGGTGCGATCAAGAGAGCGTATGCAAGCGTGCTCCCACGGACTGTGCTGCTGTTGACAACTAAAGGATCCTTCACAAGGATATCGGACAAAAAGCTTCCCAAGACAAGCCCAGACGTGGCCTTCAAACCCACACAGAAGCAGCAGCAGCAGCCGCAGCGAAAATTCGCTCAGCATGAAACGCGACGATCTTCGGAACATGTTTCCGCCTCAGCCAAAACGCCTCCGCTCAAAACACGGGAATCTCTGAAGAAATGTTCTCGCCTTCACGGGCTCAGATTTTCGATGAAAAGTGGTGCAAGTTAATGCTGTTCACCCGCAGTTGAAGAAGTGCGATGTGAGCGGACGGATGCCTTGGCGCGATGGTAGGTTCGTACTGAAGTCAGACTTTGGAAAACCAAGAAATGCAGGCGTTTCCTGGTCTCCCGAACAGGAGATGTGTACATGTGTACATCAAGCACTTTGTCTAAAAGCTGGGTCAAAATTTTTTCACGCCCCCCTACTGTACGTACCGCGAGCGCAACAACATTAGTAGGTGATATGACTAGGGCACCTAGCCCCCCCCCCCCGCCGTGAGGGCGGCGGGTCCCGAAAAATACCGTCATTACGCAGGAATCATTCATCCAGATACAAAATGATATACAAGGTCCTCTGAGCGTCCTTGAGGCGATGTGAGAACACATGATTTGAATTACACATGATATTGTTAACCCTGTCGCATCGATTTCTTTTCTTTCTTTGTTGTTCGTCTTCATGTACACGTCCGCAGCAGCAACACCAGAAACTAATGTACTGTCGGATGATCTGGATGATCTGGTGCATTGTGCACACCGGCGTCTAATAATTATTGGGTGTCTTCGGGTGTTTGTTTGGTGGATCAAAGTCGTCGGAATCTATGCACACGTATGACAACTCCGAAAATCACATGTAACTCACATGTGGAAAGCATGTCGTCGTCGCAAGAGAGTAGCAGTTAGTTGTCGGTCACAGGATGTAGGTGATATGGCCAATTTGAGAGATCTGGGTATATACTGCGGTTGGAGAAGAGATTTGGGTATGCGTGCACAGTTCGAAAAGAAAAGTGCGCCGAACACTTTCTGCGTACAGTTGTCGGTCACAGGTTGTAGGTGGTATGCTTAATTTGTGAGATCGATCTGGGTATATGAAGTTGGAGAAGAGATCTGGGTAGCTATGGTATGTGTGTACATGTGCACATTACAGCTCGAGAAGAAAATGGAGTCGAACAGTTTCTGCTTCAAGTGATTTTCTCCGAAATCTCCAAGAAATCCGAGGGCGTGCTGATTGAGGTTATCACCACACCGAAGTAGACCCTCACCGGCAAAATCGCATACAAACCTACGTGCATGCATGCTACATGTTGTACAGTTCGAGAAGAAAATTAAACCGAACACTTTCTGCGTACAGTTGTTCATATATAGGACTGCATCCATCGCTATATCATGTCGTAGGTGAAGGTAATGTTAACAATCATTCAGAGATTGAGTTGCAGCAGACGTACATGTACACAGAGATGGATAGTATTTAAAAAAACAGAAAACATGCTGAATATTTGTTTTCACATCAACACACATGTCGGACTGGGGCTCCAAATTTTCATAGAAACTTCGTGCAGCAAATGTTTGATATAAGCGGCCTCATGTGATTGGTTAAGGGGCAACAGTTCTGCTATCCCACCTAACGAACCTCTCCTGTCCGCAGGTAATGCGAATGTTTTCCGGTGGTGCGCTGCGTGACAGCTGCACCCTGCTGACACCGCTCTCTCACTGCTGCTGCTGTTGTTGAGTGTGTGCGTGCATGCAATGGGTGTACGTGTCGCCCCCTCAATTCCAGCACACGAATTCGCACCAGAGCTGAGGCAGGAAGTACACATACTGGCCGGCAGCCTCTGAACCAAGTGCTGTGTCGCATTTCAAGCGTTCGGGGATGGAGAGCGAGAAGTTTTCGGGACGCGGGGGGGCACATCAAGTCAAACTCTCTCTCTATGCTAGCAGGAACCAGAGAACAATCTTGTGCAAGGAAGGACGCGCACGTCTGCACCAGGAGGCCACTGCGCGCTCTTCCTCCTGTCTACTCCTCCTTGCTGGCGGTGCTGCCACCTCCTCTACAAGGTCGGCCGTCGTTGTCTCCGCGGTTCCGGCGTTCTCCTCTTCCCCCTTGCCTCAATCTCTGTGTGTGTGACGGGCGCGTGTTGTTGACCTTAAGCCGCGCAAACAAACCCAACTTGGCTTTCTGACCGTGCAGCCTCTCTCTTGTTGGTGGTGCGCCAACTCCACGGCCTGTTCGCTGGGCGCTGGCCTTCTCTTTGGTCGCGCGGATTGCATGTGTGTGCGTGTGTGTGGTGCCTGATGTGTTGAATCGAAATGTTGCTAAACCGGAAAATCGTCCTAAGCGCCTCCCTGCGCTGTTATTGAAGTATTTTTTTTTCCTTATCTTGGGTTCTAGGGAGACTGTCAGGAACGATCCTCAGAACGATGGCGTAAATCAATAAATATATTTCCTTATTGCCGAAAAATATTGAGGCCAAAAGAGTCTAATATGTTCGTCAGAAAAATGTTCGACGACGACGACGACGACGACGACGACGACGACTTTCTAAGAAAATATGACTTAGGGTGATTGTATGCGTAGCCCTTGTAATACGCTACATATTTTTTGGTCCGCTGTTCTGTAATCGATCCCATTTTCATCGAGGGTGGTGCCTGCTACAAGCAGGATTTTGGATGCGGCCGTGTGGTCCGAGTTTCGAACGCTTCCAAGCACGCTTGCTGCTAGCTTGTATGTTACTTGCTGTAGACCTGTCAAGCATGCTATTGTACTGGTTCTCAAATCGACTTCAGCGACGAGTAGGATACGTGAGGGAGGAGCTGCGCTGAAGTCGGTGGCCACACGGTAACTGTTGCGTGCTTGAAGCGTTCCATAATTGCACCGCGAAGCAGGATGCAAATTCCTTGTAGCACAACGACCTCGATGAAAAAAAGCTCGCTTCGAACAGAGGACCGCCAATCTGTATTTGTGTCACAAGGGCTGCAATCCTACCTGTAGCTTTGTACCTCGCGACATGAACGGGCGCCTTGGTGCTAAGGTAGATGCGTACTGAAGTCAAGACTTTGGAAAACCAAGATATGCAGGCCTTTTTACCGGTTCGTCCCAAGAGGAGATCTACAACGCTCCAGGGCCCAATCTCGGCTTTGAAGCTTTGAAAGATAAACATGTCAAGCCACCCTTGAGGGCGAGGGCGTGCCTCAACTGCACTTTTCTGGACAGGGAACAGGGAAGGGGAACTCGGAATTATTGTCTGATCGGCCAGCCACAAAAAAAAACTTTCCTGTTCGAGGTAGTCACGCCGCACCATAATTTAACTCCCAGCGAGGGAGTTGAAAAATTAGCCAACAGACCATAGGGAACGTGGAACACGATCTTCGGTGGCAATTCAGGGCGTGGTGGGATGAGTGTGATCACTCGCGGGCATGTGGCTGCCACAGGTGCGGCATTCTACTAGGCATGGTCACCATCATCAGGTGATGCAAAAAAACGGCGGCGGATGCTCGTGTAGCCGTTGTATCCATGTGGGGGAAAATAAAGTGTCAAAGAAACGGCAAGCTGCCGATGACCACAACCAAAAAGCAAGTCTCGAAAAGCACTCTCGAGGGTGCGGATTACATGACGAGCACCGCCTGTTCTAGCCGATACTAGCACATGTGTTTGATGTGAGCTCGTCAACAACTTGCTTCAAAACCTACTGCACCACTCCTCCTTCCTCGTCTTTCTGCATCTAATGGTGGTATCTATTTGTTTTCCTTTTGAGTGCCTGCGGGCCACGCGCGCGCGCTGAACTGTTCCATTAGGACCAAACCTTGAGTTCGAAGGGTGTGCCCAGATCGCTACTATCGGCTGCTCGGTGATGAGCTCTGTTCCCGCAGCGCCTCTCCCTGTCGAACCCTGTGCAGCCCAGCAACCACCGACTAGACACAGCGCAAGCCAAGCGTAATTCATGTCTTGGAGCACTACGGCAGCAGGTCTTTGATATCTGCTTGCGAGAGACACAGAGCTCGGGGATCGTGGAACGGGGAAGGGCGAGACGAGGGACAGAAAAACGTGCCACCTCTGGGGTATGTCTTCAGTGTGAAGGTCATACCCCGCAGCTAACAGCATGCCACCGCCTCGTCACTTCTGAGTTTTTGCCTCCCTTTTTTTCGCCGCCCGGAACCAGTTCGCGTGAACCGGCACACTACAACTCTGTTCAGCTCACTCTGTTGCTCTGTTGTTGTTGTTGTTGGTTGTTGTTGTTGTGGAGCTTGTTGTGTGTCAACGCGGCTACTTTAGTAGCCAGCGCGTTAGTTGCTGTGAGCAGTGTGTTCGCGTTCGTTCCAAGTTCAACGTTGCACTGCTACGGCTGTACACATGTGAATACTTCGCCCTTTGAAGACTTGAGGCACAACGACCTCTGTTGCTTACCGCCCTGGAGGTACAGCAGTCGACAACCGCTTGAAAGAAGCTTGCTTCTGCATGGCGACATCGCGCCGAGACGGCTGGATCTCGAGTTTTTTAGGAGATTCTTCGGTTCTGTATTTGTATGCATAAAACTTGGAAAAGCGTGATGACATAACTTGGATAAGATTCCAGAAACTTTCCGTGGAGCGCCTGCCTCCAGTACGGGCGAATATCCACGCCTCAACCAAGCTTGCCCCAACACACATCACAACTTCCCACCAGCAGAGCCAGAATCCGTCCCCAACAACTCAACCTGTACCTGTTCTGCAGCCGCATCATGCCCTCCATCACCAGCTTGTGCTGCGCCCTCTGGGGAGGACTGCTGTTGTTCTCCTTCTGTCCGCAGGGCTATGGCCAAGTTGAGCTCCCCGCCTTGCCGTACGGGGAGTCTGACCTTGAGCCGTACATCACCGAGGAGGTGAGAAGGAATAACGAACGGCTGCATGGATGGCGGAGAATATTTTATGACACACCAAGTAGATACATAGATTAGTCTACAATACGCTGAGGGAGCCTGTACTGTACAGTAGTATTGTTGAGTCTCTATCTGTTGCTGCTGGGCAGAGACTGCTGGGTCTTGGCTCGGTTGTTGTTGTTGCTGGTGATGTACAGCAGTCCAATGCTAGACTATATTTGACTATCCGTGCCTTTTGACCCCTTTGGACAGAATCCATGCCATACGCATGCATTGTCTTACAGCAGTAATTGATTTTTTCGTGCGGTGCAGCCCCCGCCAAAAGAACACGAAATAAATGGGATCCATCCGATGAGAAGGAAGAGAGTGCTGCACCTTCTCGCATTCAAAATTGAAGGCAAAGTACCGCAGGAGGGGTGGGTAGGGGTGAGACCTTCTGTGTGGCCACGGTCTCGAGTATACGGCACAAGTGCGGTGAGCGCTGAGTTGAAGTTAAGACAAAAAACAAACAAACGATGTGGGCACCTTGGGGCACCACAAAGTGAGCTGGTCTGGGTTGGCGGCGGATGCGCAACAACATCAAGTGTTTTGAAGTAACAGCGACACCAGTCCTATGCATATCGTGGTGTCGTGGTGTACGCGGCAACCCTTGTTATTGTTGTGTGTCCATACAATGCATACGTTTCTACAATAGAGCCACGTTCATTCATTCGTTGACTACGTACAGCTCTATTTGGTCTCAGAAAGAAGAGTGGATTCATGCGGATAAATAGTGTACGACGTGGCAACCTTCGGCCCGCGCGTCCTCCGGGTTGCCGTGGGGATATGCGATGATATTGTATTCAAGATGAGAAAGGTAAACCGCACCGTTAGTGAAAAAATAACATGACAGCAGGTGAGCCGCGGGCAAGGCGGTTCCGGGGTATCTGGGATTTGAACCCCAGTTGTCGGCAAATAGCAGCACCAAAAGGAGGTGGTGTCCTGTCCGCCTCAGTACACTTTCAAATCTCGGGAAATATATCTAAAAATGCAGTAAGAGGATAGACGGCACGACTGCTGTACTGCTGCTCTCGCCTACCTAGTTGCACGGCACGAGGGAGAGTCTCAACCGCACACCACACACAACGGTCTCCACAGCCAACCCGTGAGCGCAATAATATGTCCTCCTCGTAAATTATCTACATATGCTGACCAACAGGCACGCGACATGCAGCGGCAGCAGCTACTGCCGCTAGTACCGCAAGGATGGATATGAACCGCATGTGCCGCCGCTCTCTGTGGGTTTGCCCCCCTACCTCCGAGGTTTGTGCCAGAGGGTGTTCCCGGCCCACGTAGCTCACCGGCCTCAAGCATCATGTCCACATAAATATCCACCCAGCGGCAAACAAGCGTAACCTCAATCACAGTCTATCCGATGTTTTGCAGCACGCTCAACTCCAACTCGGGGTCTTTTTTTTTGTGGAAAAACGCCGCACATTTGGTCCCCGAGTTCTGTGGATCTTCCCGTTCTAACTCGGGGTCGGAGTGTGAACGTGTGAACTCGGGGCGCATAAATCCGATTGAGACCCACCCTAGAGAATGCCGAATAGACCGAAAGAACAACGCGTCGTCATTCCATACTGTACTGAAGATTCCTCCACAATGTCGTCAAACTCCCTGCTCCATTCCATGCCGTGCATGTTCCGTCCTTTCTTGCCCTTATCTGCCAGACCGTGAGCTTTCACTACGGAGCGCATCACCAAGGATGTACGTACGGCACTGATTTGAAAGCACTCGTGATTTGGTTTCGGGTGCGTTGGATTGAGCGCACGCCCTGAGTGTGTCTGGTTTCTCTTTTGGTTTTGCACCTGTCTGGAAGGAACGGCTGGTGGTGAGTCGTGCTCGGAGGTGCCAATTGCACGAACAAAATCTACCGTTTTGTTCCACCCCTCGAGTGTGAGATGATCTGTGCGAATCACGTTGAACGTAGTGGGGCGCAGGGAGCCTTGGGATTGAGATGGCTCCTAGACGTCATGTTGTGCGTTTGATCTTCAGTTTCCCTGAGCTTCGTGCGTTGGGGGCAACAGTATTGCCGGGGCTGACAAAAACACCGGTTGACTACAACTAATTGCGTATCATGCGGAACTGTGGCGGGAGTAGACTGTCATATCTGCCGTAGCATACGTGTGTCGAGAGTGCGGCATGCATAGAACATGACCGCAATCGCCCTATCATATGCTACAGATGCGGTCAGTTCGTGCTTCAGTGGAACGTCACACAGATCTCTGCGAACATAAGATACAGCAGTGATGAGCTGGGTAGATGAAGGGTGAAATGCGTGAGAAAGAAGGCCCAAGTCGCTGTTGGCGCGGACTGCTGTTGAGCGGTGTTCGGCAGGGCATGATGGCCAATCCATCCCAGTTGTTTTCACGCTGCTACTCGCTCTCCCGGGAGCATTATATGGCTTGTATTGTATCCCTTGGCCTTACTTCCTCTTGTCTTATCCCTTGGTCATTGAGTTTCCTTGAAAATTCTCATTGTTCTCGCAGCTAATTCTTCCCCGTGCTGATTTCGTGGCTCGGTTGTGCCGCTTCGCAGATGTGAACAACATGAACGCTTTCATCGAGGCTGATCCTGATCTCGAGGGCCTTTCCCTCTCGGCGCTCATGAACCAGACCGAGGGGACAATTTTCAACAATGCTGCCCAGGTGTGGAAAGCATCGTGTGAGCCGGCAGTCCAGCCGTATTTCGCACTCGGAGTCACGAGCTCCTTGAGCAGGAGTGGCCTTCAATCGGTGCCGAACGACCCTGTTGATCCGTGCTAGGACGCCCGTGATTTGGTCGTATTTAATACGAAGCTCGCTTTTTTTTTCCCGAAGTGTGGTGGGTCATGTGTTGGGGGGGGGTGTACTCATAGTCGGCATGCCGTAGTCGTTAGACCATTGACCTCGCATCCCTACAAAGCCGGGACGGAGCACGCCGGGTTCTCACCGGACCAGGCTCTCACATCACCAAGCCCGAAGCGCCGTGAGATATTCGGCGAGTCGCATGAAGGGTGCGCTGCATCCTGCTAACGGTGTTCGGCATCTTGTGCTCACTTCCTTGCATACGGATGACAGCTGCGTATGACTTAATTTGTTTTCTGGTGCTTCACTTCCAGACAGTTGTAAGCACTGTGTAACTGCCTCGAGGGTGCATGACCAATTTAACACAATGTGGTGCGATCATCCCCCTTGCGCGGAGTGAGGGTTCTCCACCCCGCACAACATGATCTACTCGACCACCATTATGGTTATCGCCAAAAAAATAGCTAAGGCAAAAAAAAAAACAGTATCCTGTTTGCCGAGATCACGAAGTAAACTGGCTTGTTTTACAACGTCATTGCCAAGCGACGAAAACCCAATCCCGATGGCGAACACCGAGGGGGCGGCTTGTTTTACAACGTCGTTGCCAGGCGACGAAAGCCCATCCCCGATGGCAAACACCAGGGGGGGGGGTAGGGGGGGCTAATGCATGAAGAAAGAAGAGAACACATAATCGTATCGCTGTTGTGCGATTGTGTCACGAGGGACAGAACGTACTGACGAAAACGAGTCCCAGTACACGTGCTGGCGGGGGTTGGCATTTCTGGAAAAACGGCGTGGAAATAACGATTTTTACCCTCTGAGATGACGACCGGAGAGACCCATGGTTCGCAACATCGCAACCACCTGGTGCTCCTTCGATTGGTTTTGCGAGGGTTCATTGCGAACATGGCTAGTGCCTTCAACAGGTAGATTTAGAGTTTTACATCGAATTTTTCATCGTGATCGTTGGAAACCTGTGCAGGGGCTCCTCGTGATGGTGAACAACCGTATTAGGATGCCAAATAGCCCTGAAGTCCGTTGGAGGGTCTCGGTGCGAACGTGCTGTCCTTGACGCTGATGAGAGTTATTTATTAACGTTCCTGTTTCCAGATCTACAACCACAACCTCTACTGGCAATCTCTTTCGCCTAGCGGCGGCGGGATGCCGGAGGGGGATCTCTACACCGCTATCCTGTCGGCCTTCGGCAGCTACGAGGATTTCCAGACAGCGTTCACCGAGTTGGCCTCTGGACACTTCGGCAGCGGGTGGGCCTGGCTAATGATGCACGAAGATGGGTCCGTGGATGTGAGGAAACAAGAGAAAGAAGCCGTATTTACCAGGCGTTCCGTCTGAAACGTGGGTGCGCCGGGGGGGTCCTAGTTGTCAGCGTTGCGATGGAGAGACTTTCGACAATCCCCGGCATACGGCAAGCTCTAGTCCCCACACGACTCTACATTTGTATGTTCCAGCATGGACCCAGTCTTTGCTCTCTCTGGGGATAGCCTCCTACCTCCCACCCTAGACAGAGGCCATTTCCTCTAGCCATTTCTATGTATTCCCACCAGCTGGCAACAATGGAAACAACAGCACTCTCGATGCTCATTCGCGGGGTGCAGTCGTGGCTTGTTTGTGCCTCCCCGCCGGTCAAGACAGCCTGACCGGCGCTTTGTGCTCAGCCTCTACACTGGTCATCGCACAGATCAACCATGGCCTTGTCGTACAAGGCCAAATCATCGTTGCCACACGTCTGCTATTATGAAACCTGCCGCTTTCGATTTCAATCCAGGTGGTGGACTCGCACGATGCCTCGAACCCCGAGAGCGACGGACTTGGATTCCCGCTCCTGGTCTGCGACGTTTGGGAGCACGCCTACTACCTTGACTACCAGAACTTGAGGGCCTCCTACATCGAGGTGCGACCTTCCGCAGCCCTCGTTACCGAGCACTCCCTATAAATGTTTCACGCTGGATGCCTCCTTTCGAGTCTTGTAGGATGGGTGTCATTTTCTCGCCCTTTGTGTTGTCTTGCGGGTAGGGTTTGGTTGGTGCCGCTTTCGCGTGCCGATTCCCTCCTGTTTCTGATATCCACGTTCGTGCCGTCTGCGTCGTCCGTCCGGCTGCCCGACGCTTCCAGGGTTGGTGGGCTTTGGTCAACTGGGACTACGCTGAGTCCGAGTACACCCGCGTGTTGGACGAGTACAACAACAAAAACTAGTAGCTACTCTCGAACAAGTCTGTGTTTGTCTGTGTGTGTCCTGCATTGCGTTCTTTCTTGCAACTAGCGGAATGATTGCCCCCGTCCTCCCCACACTGCGAAGGAAGTCTGGTCCTTTTGAAAATTATCGCGCAGGAAGCAGATGTGCAACGGTTGATGTGTCATCGTGAGGAAAAGCTGCAGTGTATGAAGGGGGAGGTCGTTGCAAGTTGGTATTTGAAAAGCAGGCCATGATGTATGTGAATTGTTCAAATTCCGCGGCAAGTTCATGGAAAGTCAAGATAGAATATATGTTGGAAAACACCGATGTCCGATCGTTATACTATAAAGAAAACGTGTGCTAGAGACGCAGCGCCCAAGGCTTGTTGGGTTTTCCGACGAATGTTCTGGCATAGGTATTTCCAGCTAGATATCCCCGAATTGGGCAAGACGACGTTGTTGACGCTTTGCGTTGCTAGTTGCCCGTGCGTTGGCGACGCCGATGCCGACCATGGTTCTTGATAAATAACGTCACGGTAACGGTGCAAAGCAAGCGGTGAAAAAGCGCAGACTCCATGCCGGGTGAGACATATGTGCGAGGGTCTTCGTGTCATTCGTTGTCGTTTGTGTCGTTATTGATGGATCTCGTGTTTTTTTTGGTCACGGTTTGTCGTCGCGGCGCTCCGGGGTGTATAGACTTAGATTTTCGCGAGCTCTCACACTTGCGACGGAGCTAAAAGGGCATGGGGGTGGATGCACCGACGAGCATCGTGCCCTTGATAAGGAAGAACGGCGAAAGGCTTGCTGCCGAGAGTGGCAGAAATACCGAATCGTCAAAAGTGGCCATATTTTTATACAAGTATATGTTTCCTAATAGGTCCAATAGGTTATTCATCATGTAGTAGACCCGGCGCTCGCATTTTGAAGTGGCAGAAGAATTGCATATTGTAACGACGCACGTATCGTATCGAGCGATGACCGCAGCACGGAGAAGCACATATACACAAGAGTTTCGGGTGTCACATGCATGCCTCAATGTTGGATGGATAATTTCCACCATAAAGTACACAGCAATTGTTCGAGCTTCGGGTGATTCTGTTGAAGAGCCGCACTGGGTTGTTGTGATATAGCGTACGGGGATTCATTCCTTCGCCGGTGACGATATTCGAGAAGAGTGATCAATGAAAAAGGGTTCCGCCGCAGGGGAATTTTTCGAATTCCGACTTGTTTGTCGCAGGCTCGCAAGTAAGATCAAGTTGCGCAGCGACGCACAGCCTTGATCTGTGGGCATTGACAACGAGATGCGGTATTTGTTGGGGACAACAGTGGGTCCGCCGCTGTTCTACGAAGCACATTTTTTGAAAGAACGAAGTCAACGAAATGTAGACGTAGAGACAATTGTGCTTCGCCGACAGTGAGCCCTCAGACTTGTGCGAGAGCACATGGGAAGTTTGATCACACTTTGTTTATGTGCCGTACAACCAATCATCCATCCGCGAATCCAGCCTTAGACTCCCATCTCCCGCGTACCGGTGCTTGGCGTTCTCTTTGCCCGTTAATTGCCGGTGACTCGTTGAACATTCATTCATCGAATGAATCTCGGCCTACGTACGATCGAAATTTCACAGATCAAGTCAGGTAACCTCGACGCTCACAAGCGCGCGTCTTTTCCCGGTTCTTGGCTACATCGTTTAACATCTGTCAACCCCTTTATAGTATTTTTGATTGGCGCCGCCCTTCCTTGCGCCATTCCTCAATCATTGCCGAAACCATCAGCCTTCGTCACCGTTGTACATTTCTTACTTTCACATAATAGTCTAGTCAACTCAACATGTTGGGGTTCCATGTCACGATGTCAATAGCGACGTCTTGCGGCGTTTATTCCAACTCCACCTACGGCAGGGACCCTAAAGGATCCTTGACGAGGATAAGGAAAGGGAAGACTTCCACAATGCTCTTGTGCACGTATTTACCTCACGCTCAACCATGACGACGTGACCTCCGCCGCCACAACGAACAGCTTGTTCGTGTGTTTGGATACGGACTGGTTAGATTTACCGGCAACAACAGAGGGCACGCAGATGGGGCATACGTACACCTTGAAATGGTTGCATGCGCGGGGACCCCTCGAACTCCGAAGAGAGGAGGGTTTGGCACAGGGCCCATAGGCAGGGCCAAAAAAGTGAAAAACGACGCAATTTTATTGGTCAACAGCACATCCCGAGATGAAAAACGACCCCGAGACCATGAAAAACGACGACCTGTGATTGG